>JALGBA010002899.1:0-72500 GCA_023970755.1 Azemiops feae | reverse complement strand
TGTGTGTGGTACACAATTATTTTTGTAAGTTGTGTGCCTTGTCTGGTGTAAGCCTATTCCTGTTATGTCACTAAAACAAAACATATGTAGGTAGCCCTTGATTTACGACCACAACGAGCCCAGAATTTATGTTGTTAAGTGAGACAATTGTTAAGTGAGTTATGCCCCGTTTTGCGACCTTTCTTGCCTCGACTGTTAAGTGAATCATTGAGGTTGTTAAGTTAATAACACGGCTGTTAAGTGGATCTGGCTTCCCCACTGACTTTGTCAGAAGGTCACAAAACCCTGAGACGCCATGACCGTCGTAAATACGAATCAGCTGCTGAGCGTCTGAATTTTGATCACTTGACCGTGGGGATGCTGCGGCGGTCATTAAGAGTGAAAATCAGCTGTAAGTTACTTTTTTCAACGCCGTTGTAACTTTGAACGGTCACAAATGGTCATAAATTGAGGACTATTTGTAGCCTAACAGTCTTCAGGGATTAAAAACCACATTTCTACAGGGGATGAATTGTTACTTTCCTTTTTTTTGATGGTCAGTGCTTCAAAAAAAAAGAATCTCCGGGGAGATTTTTCTCGTTCTTGGGGAAAGATCAGGAACAAATTGAATTTCTTGTCCGTGTCAATCATTGATTTTTCCCCCCTGTGCTCCGGGGAAGTAAATAAATAGAGAGAGAAGTTTGAAGGGATCAGCTTTGGAGCACGGAGATCCATCGGTTTTCCTTTCCTTGCTGCTGACCGGCTTTTAAAATCTTTTCCCCTCTTGTTCAAGAGAGACCCTCGCAAACTTCAAGGCGTCTTCGTCCAGAGACACCCACCGAATCTGGCCCTCCCTTTTTTTTTCTTTTTTTTTGTAATCTGCAAAGAGGGCTCCAGCAGGAGCGATTTAAATCTTTTCTGTTTACCTCTCTGTACTTTTTCTTTTTTAATTTTTTAGCCTTAATATTCAAAATTGCATTCGCCAGTATTCATATTTTTTTTATATTTTTTTATATTTTATTTTATTTTATATATTTTTTAATTATTTTATTTTATTTTATTTATTTTATTTTATTTTATTTTATTTTATTTTATTTTATTTTATTTTATTTTATTTTATTTTATTTTATTTTATTTTATTTTATTTTATTTTATTTTATTTTATTTTATTTTATTATTTTATTTTATTTTATTTTATTTTATTTTATTTTATTTTATTTTATTATTTATTTTATTTTATTTTATTATTTTATTTTATTTTATTTTATTTTATTTTATTTTATTATTTTATTTTATTTATTTTATTTTATTTTATTTTATTTTATTTTATTTATTTTATTTATTTTATTTTATTTTATTTTATTTTATTTTATTTTATTTTATTTTATTTTATTTTATTTTATTTTATTTTATTTTATTTATTTTATTTTATTATTTTATTTTATTTTATTTTTTTATTTTATTTTTTTATTTTATTATTTTATTTTATTTATTTTATTTTATTTTATTTTATTTTATTATTTTATTCTATTCTATTCTATTCTATTCTATTCTATTTTTTTATTTTTTTATTTTATTTTATTTATATTATATTATAGTATTACATTATATTACATTACAATACAATACAATACTACACTATACTGTATTATTATATTATTTTACTTTAGATTACTATATTTTATTTTATGTAACTTTACTATACTTCATATTATTTATCCTGCCTGAGCAGGGGGTTGAACTAGATGACCTCCAAGGTCCCTTCCAACTTTTTAATTATTATTATTATTATTTTTATTTTATTTATTATTTTTATTTATTTAATTTTTTATTTTTTATTATTTTTATTTTTATTTTTATTTTTTTTTATTTTTTTATTTTTTTTATTTTTTTTATTTTTTTATTTATTATTATTATTATTATTATTATTATTATTATTATTATTATTATTATTATTATTATTATTATTTACAGATAATCCTCAACTTACTACCACAGTTGAGCCGAAAATTTCTGTTGCTAAGCGAGACCTTTGTTAAATGAGTTTCGTTAAGCGAAGCACTGCAGTTGTTAAGTTAGTAACATGGTTGTTAAATGAATCGGGCTTCCCCCTTGACTTTGCTTGTCAGAAGATTGCAGATATGGCAACCGTCGTAAATACGAGTCAGTCGCCATGGGTCTGGATTTCGATCACATGACCACGGCGATGCTGCAACGGTCGTAAGAGTGAAAAACCATCCTAAATCACTTTTTTCAGTGCTGTTGTAACTTCGAACAGTCACTAAAACGAACTGTTGAAACTTGAGGACTTACCTGTAGCTTTTCTGATTCTTTATATTTTTGCAAGGAAAAAAAATGTGCAGGAAGAGTTTACACCATATTCAGGAACAGGAACATCTAGAAATTGTTCCGTCTTGCCCTGGGATTCTGCTTAACCAAAGTTAAGGGTGTTGTGTGAACGCAGCCTCCGGAGCTTAAAACCAAAGGCGATGAAAATTTTGCACCAGCTATTCTAGCAAAGAGTTAGCAGATAAATTAAATCACCAGAGGAATTTTCTGCTGAAAAATTCAAGATCATCTGTTTCTATCAGAGTTGTCCACGAGACTTTGCTGTGTGTGTGTGTGTGTTTAAAAAAAATTGCTGGCTAAAAGTCAATTTTAGCAGCTGTATTTATTACTATTGTCTCTGGAAAACCTGCTGGCGGAGAGAAAACGGCGAGAAATAGAGCAGGGCGAAGGTGCTAATCCTTTATCTGCGTGTGAGATTCTGCAGGGTATCCCAAACATGGGTTTTGTACGGTGACGCTTTTGAACCTCGTGGAAATTTCTGTACCATCCTTGGCTGCACCGGTTGGATAGCTGCCACGCTAGGAAATGCACATTGTCAGAAAAAAACCCAGTTGCAGGTGCTAAAAATAATAATAAACCAACCAGTTGCAGGTGGTTGTGGAAACAAAAGAGAGGAATTTCTTTATTTAGAATCAGAATCAGAATAGAGCTGGAAGGGACCTTGGAGGTCATCTAGTCCAACCCCCTGCTCAGGCAGGAAACCCTATACCATTTCAGACAAATCGCTGTCCAATTTCTTCTTAAAAACGTCCAGTGTTGGAGCGTTCACAACTTCTGGAGGCAAGGAGTTCCATTGGTTAACTGTCCTCGCTGATTTATACAGGTAGTCCTCAACTTACGTCCATCGTGGGATTAGGTTTCGTAACTGGATGCGGTCATAAAGCAAGACATCACATGACGTGACCTGATTTCTTTTTTTAAAAAAATAACTTTTATTTGAATCCCGGCCCCCATGAAGTGAATTACATGGTTGTTAAGTGAATCGCATGGCCGTTAAGTGAATCACATGGTCGTTAAGCAAATCACATGGTCATTAAGCGAATTGCATGGTCATTAAGTGAATCCAACTTTCCCCATTGATTTTGCTTGTCGGAAGGGCACAAATGAGACTGCGAAATGCTGCAATCACACTGTAAATGTGAATCAGTTCCCAAGCGCAAAATTGTGGTTCTCTGGTTATGCGATGGTGTGACGTCATGCCAACGATGGGTCATTAGTTACATTTTCCAAGTCCGTTGTAACTTTTGAACCATTCTTAAGCAAACGGTCATAAGCTGAGGACTGCCTGTATAGTCACCCATCTCAGAGGAAAATGAATGGAGATGCATATACCTAAGTGTTCCTCCTTAAAACCTTACAGCTAGTCTTCGTTTAGTGACCGCTTAATGTTACCACGGCCTGAAAAAAAGAAACTTAAGAACGTCTTTCACGCTTAACGACCGTCGCAGCATCCCCGGGGTCACATGATCAAAGTTCAGACGCTTGGCAACTGATTCGTATTTATGACGATTGCAGCATCCCCAGGGTCACGTAATCAAAATTCAGACCCTTGGCAGTTGATTCCTATTTATGACGTCGCTGTGTCCCAGGGCCACGTGATCCCCTTTTGTGACCAAAGTCAATGGGGAAGCCAGATCCACTTAACAACCTTGTGACTGACTTAACAACTACAGGGTTCAACTGTGACTGACTCAACAACTACAGGGCGAGAAAGGTGGTAAAATGAGGGCAAAACTCCCTGAACAACTGTCTCGCTTAGTAACGGACATTTTGTGCTCAGTTGTCATCGTAAGTCGAGGACTGCCTGTATCTTCGTGTGATTTGTAACGCTGGAGATAAAGGATCCACTTTAGAAAAAAAAATATAGTATATAATCAAGACTGTCTCACAATCACGTAAAACCTAAACCTTCACAAGAACAGAGAAGGGGAGAAATTGAATAAAATACAGTAAAACGGTATAAAACTCTTGATTGCTGATTTTCTCCATCATATTCCCCTCCTTTTCTGACTATCGACAGAGACTTTATAAGTATCTGATTTCGTCAACTGAAATCATCTTTTTTTAAAAAAGAAAAGAAAAATGAGAGTTAAAAGACTATAAAAAAATTTTTTAGGGAAAAAAAAAAGCTCAGAAAAAAATGGCCCTATACAACGAAGATCCTATAAAGCCTAAACTTTTAAAACTTTTTAAAAAACGAGAAAGGAGACAATTGCATAAAACACAGTAGAAAACATTTAGAAGTATGAAACGTGAATCAACACATAAGATATAAAAGTAAAAAAGAAAATAAACATAAATAAATAAATGGTAATGGTAAAATAGGAATTGAGCACAATAAGAATACAGTAGAATAAACCCAAAAATAGATAGGAAAAAAAATTCGTAATGTCTTTTTTCCAAGATCAGGAAACCTTATACTTTTTTACAGAAATCCCCGCAGATAGAAACTTAGCAGCTTGAATCCTTGGATTCCCGATCTCTCATCTGCAGAAAATGTGCAGAATATATGTGGGTCCTTATTGCAGAGCCAAGAATTGATCTGGGGGCCGCCGGGAGCCAGGATCCGGTCCTAAAAGTCAAGATGGCCACCGCAAAGATTGGACGGCACAATTGCAGCCGCCATTTTGACTTTTTTGACCTGTCTCCTGTAAGAGACAAAGAGTCTCTCCCGTGTGATGGATTTCTTTACCTTCCTGTTCATCTGAATTTTTATCCTCTTCCTAACCGTAGTTGGATCCTGGTTTAGATCAGCGTTGGTGCAAGGGGGGAGAAACGTGTGAATCTCGGCTCCATGCAATTGCACAACAACAAACGTGCAGATTCTTTGCATTTTGCACAACAGTTGCGACCACCTTATATTTACAGAACATAAGAGCTTTTTTCTGCCTTGTTTAGGGATTAACAAAGATTTCCCTACTGTAAATATCCACCCACTGCGGCTAAGCAGCGGGGCTGCCGAAACGCTGTTATCCCTGTGTGTGTGTGTTTCTGTGTTGCGATGTGTGGTCCTTTGGGCTTTTGCAGTCTCCAAATCAAGCCCCCGAAAAATCCTCCACAGCCCATCTTTGGGGGAACAAAAAGATAATAAAGCTGTCCCACCTCGCAGGGGTGTTACAAAGACAGGAGAACAGGCACGGGGGGGGGCAGGTGAAGCCCGCCCCCTTTTAATCACCAGGAGACAGTGAGTTCTAGTCCCATCTTAGGCACGAAAACTAGCTGGGTGCCTTTGGGCCAATCACCAGGAGGCTGTGAATTTTAATCCTGCCTTAGCCATGAAAGCTGGCTGGCTGACTTTCGGCCAGTTCCTCTCTCTAAGCCCAAGCTACCTCAAAGGGTTGTTGTTATAGCTAAAACAGAAGGAGGAAGGAATATTAGATATGTTTGCCACCTTGAGTTATTTATAAAAATAATAAAGATGGGAGAAAGATTGAGCGAGAGAGAGAGAGAGGGAGGGAGGGAGGGAGGGAGGGAGGGAGGGAGGAAGAAAAAGAGAAAGAAAGAGAGAGAGAGAGAGAAAGAAAGAAAGCGAGCGAGCGAGAGAGAGAAAGAAAGAAAGAAAGAAAGAAAGAAAGAAAGAAAGAAAGAAAGAAAGAAAGAAAGAAAGAAAGAAAGAAAGAAAGAAAGAAAGAAAGAGGGAGGGAGGGAGAGAGAAAGAGAGAGGGAGAAAGAAAGAAAGAAAGAAAGAAGAAAGAAAGAAAGAAAGAAAGAAAGAAAGAAAGAAAGAAAGAAAGAAAGAAAGAAAGAAAGAAAGAAAGAAAGAAAGAAAGAAAGAGGGAGGGAGGGAGAGAGAAAGAAAGAAAGAAAGAAAGAGGGAGAAAGAAAGAAAGAAAGATGGAGAGAGAGAGAGAGAAAGAAAGAAAGAAAAAGAAAGAAAGAAAGAGATGGAGAGAGAGAGAAAGAAAAAAAAGAAAGAAAGAAGAAAGAGAAAAAAGAAAGAAAGAAAGAAAGAAATTGACAGACAAAGAAAAATAAACAGAGAAAGAAAGAACAAGAGAAATTGACAGACAGAAAGAGAAAGCAAGAAAGGAAAGTGACAGACAGACAGAAAGATTGACAAAGAGAAAGATAGAAAGTTCAACAGAGAAAAAGACAAAAAGATTGACAGAGAGAAAGAAAAAAAGAAGGAAAGAAAGATGGAGAGAGAGAAAGAAAAAGAAAGAAAGAAAGATGGAGAGAGAGAGAAAGAGAGAGAGAGAGAAAGAAAAAGAGAAAGAAAAAAAGAAAGAAAGAAAGATTGACAGACAGAGAAAGAAAGATCAACAGAGAAAGAAAGAACAAGAGAAATTGACAGACAGAAAGAGAAAGCAAGAAAGGAAAGTGACAGCTACCTCAGACAGAAAGATTGACAAAGAGAAAGATAGAAAGAAAGAAAGTTCCACAGACAAAGAGACAAAAAGATTGAGAGACAGAGAAAGAAAGAAAGAAAGAAAGAAAGAAAGAAAGAAAGAAAGAAAGAAAGAAAGAAAGAAAGAAAGAAAGGACTCCCTCATCCGCATATTGTGGTATGAGAAACGGATCCCCAGGGATGCAAAGCCCATCTGGAGGCTGAGATTTCAGCTCAGGCAGATGGCACACCGCGACACCCATGTCCTTTTTGCCACGGTGACATCACATCACATGCCGGCTGGTTGTGTTGACAAAACAAATGACCCGGCACCAAACTCCGGTGTTGTTAGTTCACACAGATCTGTGGCTGAGGCCCGCATGATGCGCCTCAGATACGCAACAGTCCAGATTCTCCTGAACAGGGTGCAAAAACCTGTTTGGTCAGATATTGAACCAAACGCCTGGTTTTAAAAAAAAATGCAGGTAATCCTCAACTTACAACCATTTTTTTAGTGGTCGTTCAAAGTCACACAGTCCTGAAAAAAGTGACTTATGCCCACTTCTCACACTTACGACCGTTGCAGCATTCCCCACGGGTCACAAATTCAGTCGCTTGGCAACTGGTTCACACTTATGACGGTCGCAGTGTCCCCGGGTCACTTGATCCCGTTTTGCGACCTTCTGACAAGCAAAGTCAATGTGGGGAGGCCAGATTCACTTAACAACCGGGTGACAAACTTAACAGCTGCAGGGATTCACTTAATAACTGTGGCAGGAAAAGTCACAAAATGGGACAAAACTCACTTAACAAATGTCTCACTTAGGAACAGAAATTTTGGGCTCAACTGTGGTTGTAAGTTGAGGACTGCCTGTAGAGTAAAATAAAATGAAATATAGTAAAGTAATGTAAAATAAAATATAGTAACATAAAGTAAAATAATGTAATAATATAATAATAGTATAGTATAGAACAATATAGTATTGTAATGTAATGTAATTATAAAATAATATAAAATCAAATAATAAAATAATACCGTACAATATAATACAATACAAATAAATAATAATAAAATATAAAGACGGGGTGCTAGCAGGAGATCTTACCTGGAAACTCTAAACTGGCAAATGCAATTTTGAATATTAAGGCTAAAAAAGAAAAAAAGAAAAAGTACAGAGAGGTAAACAGAAAAGATTTAAATCGCTCCTGCTGGAGCCCTCTTTGCAGATTACAAAAAAAAAGAAAAAAAAAGGGAGGGCCAGATTCGGTGGGTGTCTCTGGACGAAGATGAAGTTTGCGAGGGTCTCTCTTGAACAAGAGGGGAAAAGATTTTAAAAGCCGGTCAGCAGCAAGGAAAGGAAAACCGATGGATCTCTGTGCTCCAAAGCTGATCCCTTCAAACTTCTATTTATTGACTTATCTTGAACACAGAAAAAATGATGATTGATAGATAGATAGATAGATAGAGAGAGAGAGAGAGAGAGAGAGAGAGAGAGAGAGAGAGAGAGAGAGAGAGAGAGAGAGAGAGAGACGGACGGACGGACGGACGGACGGATGGATGGATAGATTAGTTAGGTAGGTAGGTAGGTAGGTAGACAGACAGACAGACAGACAGATTACTAGATGGATGGATAGATGGATGGATAGATTAGTTAGATCAATAGGCAGGCAGGCAGGCAGACAGAAACAGACAGACAGACAGACAGACAGATTACTAGATGGATGGATAGATTAGTTAGATAGGTAGGCAGGCAGGCAGACAGACAAACAGACAGACAAACAGGCAGATACAGACAGATAGATAAATAGACAGATTACTAGATGGATGGATAGATTAGATGGGTGGCTGGGTGGGTTGCACGGATGGATGGATGGATGGGTGGGTGGGTGGGTGGGTGGATGGATGGATGGATGGATGGATGGATAGATAGATAGATAGATAGATAGATAGATAGATAGATAGATAGATAGATAGATAGATAGATAGATAGATAGATAGATAGATAGATAGATAGATAGATAGATAGATAGATAGATAGATAGATAGATAGATAGATAGATAGATTTTTGTACATTTTTAGATTTTGCATCTAGTTCTCATTTCCCGGCCTGCCCCTGAGAATGGAAGAGGCCTCCTGATCCATTGTTGGCCCCTCGGTCTGCATTCGATGCTCTTGTATGGATGAGCACAATTATTCCCATCATGTGGACTCCCTGCTGTGCGCCCAGCCTCATTTCCAGCCATTATTTGGTCTCTTTGCGCATTCACCACAATTAACTTTGTTTGTGTATTTTTGTCTTGTGGTTTTTCTCTCTGTCTTTCTCTGTTCCTTCCTGGTCCCGTTTTGGGCACAAAAGTTGGAGTTTTCCTTGCAAAATCCACACAAATCAACTACTTCCTGGCGCTTCATGGACTGGCCCATAGATGTGTACCAGTTTGCAAACTGGGAGCAGTGTCCCCCCAAAACAAGTGGGGTCTAGTATCCCACATTCTGGCCTGTGTTTTGCAGCAGTCTTTAAAAAAAAAAAAAAGATTTCAAAGTTTCCAAACTTTAAAAATCACCTCACATGTTTAGTAACTTCAAGGAATCCACTCGTTTCCCCCCCCAAAAAAAAATTACAGGTAGTCCTCAACTTACGACCACAACTGAGCCCAAAGTTTCCATTGTTACTGAGACAGTTGTTAAGTGAATTTTGCCCCATTTTACAGCTTTTCTTGTTACAGTTGTTAAATGAATCACTGCAGTTGTCAACTTAGTCACATAGTTGTTAAAGTGAGCCTGGCTTTGCTGGTCAAAAGTTCGCCAAAGGGGATCACATGACCCCCAGGTCCCTGCATCGGTCGTAAGTGTGAGTCAGTTCCCAAGCCTCTGAATTTCGATCACGTGATCCTGGGGACGCTGCAACGGTCAGTAAGGGTGAAAACCGATCCTAAGTCACTTTTTTCCAGTGCTGTTGTAACTTCGAAGAGATGCTAAATGAAATGTTGTAAGTCGAGGACTATCTGAAACGGATCTCAGCTTTGCAGCAGTTTGGTCTAGATGACCTCTACGGTCCCAGCAGGTCCTCCTTCCGTATTCTTTGGGGCCTCAAGCCCAGGCTTATGGAATTGGAGTCTTTAGGGAGAGCTTCCGTCAGGGGTCTTCAAACCTGGCCCTTTTATGACTGGTGGACTTCAACTCCCAGAATTCCTCAGCCAGCAACGCTCCCAGCAATTCTGGGAGTTGAAGTCCACCAGTCATAAAAGGGCCAAGTTTGAAGACCCCTGGCTTCCGTAAACATAAATTCAGGGAAGGCTGAATTTCTTTGATCAATGGGCCAATGAACGACTCGGTCTGGCCGGCTTGATAGACACCTGTCCGTATCTCGGTGGCAGATTCAAGGTCCAGGTGGCACCAGGGAAGGGAGGAGGAGAGGCAGGTAGCGGAGGGTTCAAGACACCAAGGAGCACGGTGTCTTTTCACCTGGAGACTGAATCAGCACTTTGAAAGGTGAGAAGTGATAAGAAAAGATAAAAAAAAAATAATCAGCAGGTCAGCAAAATCTTGTCTAAAAATAAATAAATAAATTGCAGCAATATAACTGTAGCTGTCCTGACCAGCTTGGATTTGATTTTATTTCATTTTAATGCATTGCATTGCACTTCTGTTTAGTTTTACTTTATGGCGTGGCATTGCTATTTATTTTATTCTATTTTTTTCAATTTTTATTTATTACATTCTGTGGTTTGCCTTTGTTTGATTTTAATTTATCTTAATTTTATTTCATTTAGTTTTCCGATTTTTAAAAAATTTTATTTTCTTAATTTCATTTCATTGTTGTTTTGTTACCTTTTTTCGTTATTTTATTTTATGATTTATTTCATCTCATTTCATCATTTTTTATTACTTTATTATATCATTATTTATTTCATTTCATTTCAATTTATCATTTATTGTTTTCTTTAATTTATTTTGATTATTAATTTGATTTGTTAAGAAGGCTTGCCTCCACAAAATCTCACTGGGGAGCAGGCAGGGAGATCCAAGGCCGTTTTGGGGCTTCCTCTGTCCCATAATTCCCAGCACAGAATGATGACCAGCTTTGTATAGCCCATCTAGGATAATCTTTTTCAAACTTGGCAACTTGGTGGACTTCAACTCCCAGAATCCCCCAGCTAGCATCCTTTAAGAGGGGAGGACTTCAACTCCCAGAATCCCCCAGCCAGCCTGCTTTAAGAGGGGTGGACTTCAACTCCCAGAATCCTCCAGGCGGCCTGCTTTAAGAGGGGTGGACTTCAACTCCCAGAATCCCCCAGCCAGCATCCTTGAAGAGGGGAGGACTTCAACTCCCAGAATTCCCCAGCCAGGATGTTTTAAAAGGGGTGGACTTCAACTCCCAGAATCCCCCAGCCAGCCTGCTTTAAGAGGGGTGGACTTCAACTCCCAGAATCCCCCAGCTAGCATCCTTTAAGAGGGGTGGACTTCAACTCCCAGAATCCCCCAGCCAGCCATGCTTTAAGGGGGTGGACTTCAACTCCCAGAATCCCCCAGCCAGCCATGCTTTAGGTCACATGACAAAAATTCAAACCTTTGAGAAATAACATTTATTTTATGACACGTGCCACATGATCTCCATGTGTGATTTTCCCAACTAGCTTCTGACAAGCAAAGTCAACAGAAGAAGCTGGACTCATTTAACAACTGCCCGATTCATTTAACAACCGCTCTGCTTCACTTAACAACCTTCACAAAAATATTGTACAGTCAGGCCTGGTGAACCACCAGTTCGCTTAATAACGGAAATTCTGGTCCTGATTTTGGTCGTAGGTTTACAGGAAAGTCCATTTTGCTTGTCTGATGGAATAGATTTTCGCTCTCAATTTATCGTGGTTTCTGATCAGGTGGGGCCATGAGAATAAGGATATTTAAAGTATTTCTCCCCAGCGGAGTCTTGCAGCCAGCCAGTCTATAAATCTTTTCGTTGCTGTGACACCACAAAAGTGGCTTTGATCCAAGACTTTTACGCCTGGGAAATTCAACACCTGAATTTTTTCTTTGGGGAAAAAAAAATCTAGTTTGGGGTAGCAGAGAGTGCCCCATTCTCAGCCATTTCTACCAAAAAGCCCAGGTGAATTCTTGACAATTGCTGAGTTGAAAAAACTCTTGGGATAAACACCTGTCCATTATCCGAAAGAAACTTAAATAAAAAAAAAACCTGAAATAAAATATAACAATAGTCATTCCAAATAATAAATAAATGAACTGAAAAGAAAACAAAAAAATAAATTCAAGGAGCAGATGGACCACTAAGTCTTTTTTTCTGTTGTCAGTTTTCTATCTTTTTGTGGCTTAGAGTCTCAGTGTGGGGGAAACGGTGCAAAATTCCAAACACAAAACTGCCAACGGCAGAACACAAAATTGCAACACAACATTCTTCATAAATACAGGTGCTCCTCGACTTACGAAACCGCACTCGGGAGCAGAACCTCCGTTGCTAAGTCGGACAGTTGTGAAGTTCAGCTTCATCCACTTTTCACGATATTTTTTTGCCGTGATTGCTAAGCAAATCCCTGTTGTTATTAAGTGAATCACCCGGTCGTTAAGCGAATCCAGCTTCCCACATTGACTTTGCTTGTTAGGAGCCAGCTGGGAAAATCGGAAAGGGCTAAAACGTTGACCCTGCGACGCTGCAACGGTCGTAAATCCACAAGGTTGCTGAGACCCAAATTTTGATCCTGCGACTTGAGTATGCTGTGATGGTCGTAGGTACGAGGACCGGTCGTAAGTGCAAGGACCGGCCGTAAATCCCTTTTTTTTCACTTCGCACGGTTGCTAAATGAACAGTCGTAAGCCGAGGACTATCTGTATGTGCGGCTCTGCCTTTCACTGCCTTTCATCTAAAAAATACATACAGTATATATAACGGTCAAAGACTTGAAGGATGAGGAATGTGCACAGCGGACGTCCCCCAGCGACATAACTCCGAAACCTGACCCTGCACGTAAAGTTGACGGAATTCGAGTCACTCCAGGCCTTCACAACCTGGTCTGTCTCGCAGCCAGAACAAACAACCTTTGTCTGACTGCAGGAACTGTTTGCACTCCGAAGACGGGAGAAAAGCGCCAGGGAACAGCCGGGAGCAGCTCGGGCACGTCAAATGCGCCCACGTACCTGGCAAGAAGGGGGCTGCTGTGCAGATTTGGGGGTCCTGCAGGGTTGTTTAGGCAGTGGGGAAGGATTCCGGGGCAGGTCCCAAGGACAGCGCTGGACATTCAGAGGTCCTCGCCTTACAACCGTTTGTTTAGCGACGGTTCGAAGTTGCGGTCGCAACTGGAAAAAAAAAGGGACTTAAAATTGGGCCTTGCACTTATGACGGTTTCAACATCCTTGCACTTACGACCGTTGCAATATCCTCGCAGTTTGTGTTATTTTACTTTTATAGGCAGTCCTTGACTTACAACTGTTTGTTTAGCGACCGTTTGAAGTTACAGCAGCACCGAAAAAAAGGATGTGGCCGTTTTGCACATTTATGTTGCATTATCCCCATGGTCACATCTAAAGGAAAATTCAGACGCTTGGCAGCTGATTCACATTTATGACGGTCGCAGCGTACTGGGGTCACTTGATCCCCTTTTGCGACCTTCCGACAAGCAAAATCAATGGGGAAGCTGGGTTCATTTAATGACTGTGTGATTCATTTAACAACTGCAGGGACTCACTTAGCAACATTGACAAACAAGGTCATGAAATCAGGATGACTCGCTTAAGAGCCGCCTTGCTTAGCCATGGAAATTCTGGCCCCAGCTGTGGTCGTAAGCCAAGGACTACCTGTAAGTCCTTCTGTCAAAGGCTGGAAATCTCTTAGGGAACTTTGGCTGATAATGAGGGGGAAATGGAGAGGTGGCTTATGGGTTTGCTGATTAAAAAGAGTAGAATAAGAAAAAAAAAGGGGAAGTATGATACTGTGTAACGTTACAGAGGGAGGTGAAATAGGATGTGTGGACTTCAGTACCCAGAATTCCCAGCCAGCATGCTTGGACTTCAACACCCAGAATTCCACTATTAGCATGAGTGGATTTCAACACCCAGAATTCCCAACCAGCATGCATGGACTTCAACACCCAGAATTCCCAACCAGCATGCATAGATTTCAACACCCAGAATTCCCAACCAGCATGCATGGACTTCAGCACCCAGAATTCCCCAGTCAGCATGCATGGACTGACAGCCAGAATTAGCATAAGTGTACTTTAAATTCCCAGAATTCCTCAGTCAGCATGCTTGGACTTCAACACCCAGAAATGACTCTGCTGCAAGGAGAATTCTGGGAGTTGAAGTCCGCCCATCTTAAAGGGGCCAAGCTTGAGAAATCCTGATCCGGCTGATCCTTCCTCTGGGATGGCCACCGACCAGGACGAGACAATCTCGGAAGGCCCTCAAGATCACCTCACGGGGCCTTCCAGAGACCACACCTGGCTCAAGACCAGAGATCCTTCGTTCCCCGCTATGCATTCTGGGAAATCTCCTCGGAAAGCTCAGCTGATCCTCCACATTCCAGAGCTGCAAATTTGGCTGAAAGTCTGCCTGTCCCCAATACGTTCTACGGTATCGCCCTTCAGTGGCATGCACACAGAGGAGAAGACACTGGAGCACATCTGGCGGGTCATGTGTCACCCCCAAAGAATGCACCCTCCCCCCCCCCTTTGGACCCACAAAAAGCATCAGCTTTCTGCTCAGCCAGAGCAAAATCCTTTGCCCGTTAGGAATGCGAGAAGGGTGCATGTGTGTACTTTGAAAAGCGTCTTCTGAATAACCCCCCCGGGCGTGAGAATTGGGGTTGCTGTTCCCCAGGGGTTCAATCAGAATAGAGCTGGAAGGGACCTTGGAGGTCTTCTAGTCCAACCCCTGTTCAAGCAGGAGAACCTATACCAGGGGTAGACAACCTTGGCCCCTTCATGACTCGTGGACTTCAACTCCCAGAATTCCTGAGCCAGCATGGCTCAGCTTGGAAACCTCTCCCTTTCCCCTCAGCGTGGCTGGCTCAGGAATTCTGGGAGTTGAAGTCCACCAGTCATAAAAGAGCCAAGGTGGCCTACCCCTGGCCTAGACCAGGCTCTTTTATGACTGGTGGACTTCAACTCCCAGAATTCCTGAGCCAGCATGGCTCAGCTTGGAAACCTCTTCCTTTCCACTCAGCGTGGCTGGCTCAGGAATTCTGGGAGTTGAAGTCCACCAGTCATAAAAGGGCCAAGGTGGCCTACCCCTGGTCTATACCATTTCAGACAAGTGACTGTCCAGCCTCTTCTTTAAAATCCTCCAGTGATGGAGCCCCCACAACTTCTGAAGGTTAGCAAAAGTGACTTTTAAATTATGCGTTGAACAGCCATATGGGCCCATATGGTTTCACTGAGCATGGGGGATATTTTTGTGAAATAAATAGACATGCATGTGTGCTTTTGTCTCTGGCTGCACGGCCCCAGAAAAAAACATCTGTTCCATACATGAACATGGTTAAAATTTCCCAAGGGGATAATAATAATAATAAAAAAAAACTTTGCAGTTTGGGAGGCCAGAATAAGTACATGCAGTTCTCCTCTTACAATCATTCATTTAGTGACAGTTCAAAGTTACAACGGCAATGAAAATAAGGGACTTATGACCGTTTTTCACACTTACGACCGTTGCAACATCCCCATGGTCACGTGATCAAAATTCAGATGCTCGGCAACTGACTGGTATTTATGACGGTCGCACGCCCTGGGGTCACGTGATCCCCTTTCGTGACCTATCAAGCAAAGTCAATGGGGAAGCCAGCTTCACTTAACAATCGTGTTACTACGTTAATAACGGCAGTGATTCACTTAACAACTGCAGCAAGAAAGGTTGTAAAATGGGGCAAAACTCACTTAATAAATCTCTCGCTTAGCAATGGAAATTTTGGACTCAACTGTGATGGACGTAAGTCAAGGACTACCTGGATATTGTAGCTGAATCTATCTCAGTGCAATGAGACTGTGTTTGTGATGTCCTGTTGTGGAGAGACACCAACGAGAAAGCAATGTAATAAATATTCTCCTGTCATTGTTTTCGCCCTGGCCAATCCCAGATCTGTCTTGTTCTCCTCTGACATTATCAGAGAAAGAATGAAAAGCGCCTGAAACTGTGAAATTCTATTTTTTCGTTAATTTTCTCTGCCGATTCTGCCAAAGGTGCGGGTTTTTCACTCAGGATCCAATTTAAATCACCCTGAGGTCACAGATATAATTCTAAATTCTGGCCTTCCACAAAGTATGAACAGGTAATTCACACTGGACCCTGGAGAGGAATAAGTACAGTGCCATGATTCACTTAACAACTGTGATGAGAAAGGTCATAAAGCAGGGGTAGGCCACCTTGGCTCTTTTATGACTGGTGGACTTCAACTCCCAGAATTCCTGAGCCAGCATGGCTCAGCATGGAAACCTCTCCCTTTCCCCTCAGCATGGCTGGCTCAGGAATTCTGGGAGTTGAAGTCCACGAGTCATAAAAGAGCCAAGGTTGCCTACCCCTGAAGTAGAGCAAAGCTCACTTAACCAAGGTCTCGCTTAGCGACGGAAGTTTTGTGGTCGTACGTTGAGGACTTCTTGTAGCAATTTACTTCTTCCCATTTCAAATGGAAAAAACAAAAGAAAAAACGAAATGGGAAATCTTTACGCCCCGAACACGGATTTTTCTTTTCTTTTTATGAAAGCTCAAAATAGAAAATGGTGAAAAACGAGCCCGGGGCCTGGGAAACGTGGAGGGCGAGGAAGGTGAAACCATAAATTTATTTGCAGCAGGGATCTATTTGACAAAAAGGCTCTGGATGCCTGGTTTTAAAGGCTCCTGGCCAGAGGGCGCTGGGTGAATTTTAAACAGGGATGCGGCACAAAATGAAGGGATTTGGGAGGTTTTTAAGGGGGCGCACGCAGGAGGCGAATTACAAGAGGGGTTTGGGGGGGTTGTTTTGTACTTGGAAGATTGCAGAAATCAAGGGAGTGCAGGGGTTTTCAGAGCTAGCAAGTCAGACTCCCAGAATTTCCCAGCTTTAAGAGGGGGGGACGTCAACTCCCAGATTTGAGACTGCGGGCAGGAGAATTCTGGGAAGTGAAGTCCTTCCCCTTTCCCCTTTCCGTTCTCCTTCCTTCCTCCCCTTCCTTCCTCCCTTCCCCTACTCCTTCCACTTCTTCCCCCTCCCTCCCTCCCTCCCTCCCTCCTTCCTTCCTTCCCTCCTTCCTTCCTTCCTTCCTTCCTTCCTTCCTGCCTGCCTGCCTGCCTGTCTTTCTTCCTTCTCTCCTTTTCTCTCCTTCTTTTTCTCCTTCCTTTTCTTTCCTTCCTTGCTTCTTTTCTCCTTCCTTCCTTCGTTCATTCATTCATTCATTCATTCATCTCTCCCTTTTCCTTTCCTTTTAGTTCCTTTCTTTTACATTACATTCCATCCTTCTTTTTCCCTTCCTTCCTTCCTTCTGTAATCCTCCCTCGTTCCTTCCTTTCCTTCTTTCCTTTTTCTTCCTTCCCTCCTTCCTTCCTTCATCTTCCCGCCTCCCTCTTTCCTTTCCTTTCTTTTCCTTCCCTTCCCTCTCCTCCCTTCCCTCCCTTCCCCTCTCCTTCTCTTGCTTCCCCTCCTCCCTTTTCCATAAAAATAAGATTGCCAGCCTTCCCTTCCCTTCCCTCACCTTCCCTAACTTTCAGTTTCCCTTTCCTTTTCTTCTTCCTTTCCTTCCCTTCCCCTTCCCTTCCCCTTCCCCTTTCCTTCCCTTCCCTTCCCTTCCCTCTCCTCCCTTCCCTCCTTTCCCCTTGCTTCCCCTCTCCTTCTCTTGCTCCCCCTCCACCCCTTCCTTTTCCATAAAAATAAGATTGCCAGCCTTCCCTTCCCTTCCCTCACCTTCCCTAACTTTCCCTTTCCCTTTCCTTTCCTTCTTCCTTTCCTTCCCTTCCCCTTCCCTTCCCCTTCCCCTTTCCTTCCCTTCCCTTCCCTTCCCTCTCCTCCCTTCCCTCCTTTCCCCTTGCTTCCCCTCTCCTTCTCTTGCTCCCCCTCCACCCCTTCCTTTTCCATAAAAATAAGATTGCCAGCCTTGCCTTCCCTCACCTTCCCTTCCCTTCCCTTCCCTTCCCTTTCCTTCCCTTCCCTTTCCTTTCCTTTCCTTTCCTTTCCTTTCCTTCCCTTCCCTTCCCTTCCCTTCCTTCATCTTCCTTCCTTCCTTTCCTTCCTTCCCCTGACCCTAAGCCTTCGAAACTGGATCCTCAACCCCACTGGTTAGGGATGCTGGCTGGGGAATTCTGGGAATTGAAGTCCACACCTCCTAAAAGTCCCTACATGGTTGAGAAACGTGATTCTATATGGGATCCGTTTGCTTCTTTAATTTCCTGTCAACAATCCTGGGAAGGCAATATGACAAAATTCACTTAACAATCCCCTTGTTTAACAACCAAAACGCAGGTCCAGGGTTTAGTCGTATGGGGAGGACTGCCTGCAAAAACATTTTTTTTAAAAAAAAATCATTAAAATTGACACAGGAGAAGTGTGAAGTGGTCTTTAGCACACTGGCATGTTTTTGTTGGCAGGCATGTCAGGCAGTTGTGACTCGGGTGAGTTGTGTGAAAATACTAACTTGCTGCTGTTCTCCTCCTCCCATTGCTGCTGTTCCGTGTGTGTGTGTGTGTGTGTGTGTGTGTAGTTATGTGGTTGTGTGTGTTGCATCTTGGGGTTGAGAAATCCTCTTCTTCCATCCAAAGCTGGGAAGTTTTGCCACCTGGTAACAATTTGCTAGTTGTGACTTTGTTCCTTAATGGGCCTTTGTGGGTTCCTCCGTGGCCAGAATGGACCAAAGTTCCCTTTTGGGTCCTCAAATTAAAGATTTCCTGGTGTTTTTGGCTTTCTCAAGTCACTTCCTCCTCTCCTGATGCTGTAACTGAATCCAGCTTGGCAGCTTTAAGAGGGCTTCAACTCCCAGAATCCCCCAGCCAGCCATGCTTTAAGAGGGGAGGAGTTCCACTCCCAGAATTCCCCTTTCTTGCCACAGTTGTTAAATGAATCACTGCAGTTGCTAACTTAGTTGCTAGTGACCATTCAAAGATACAATGGTCACTAACCCAATGGCTATAAGTCAAGGGAAAGAAAGAAAGAAAGAAAGAAAGAAAGGAAGAAAGAAAGAAAGAAAGAAAGAAAGAAAGAAAGAAAGAAAGAAAGAAAGAAAGAAAGAAAGAAAGAAAGGAGGGAGGGAGGGAAAGAAAAAGAAAGAAAGAAAGAAAGAGAGAGAGAGAGAGAGAGAGAGAGAAAAGAAAGAAAGAGAGAGAAAGAAAGAAAGAAGAAAGAAAGAAAGAAAGAAAGAAAGAAAGAAAGGGAAGGAAGGAAGGAAGGAAGGAAGGAAGGAAGGAAGGAAGGAAGGAAGGAAGGAAGGAAGGAAGGAAGGAAGGAAGGAAGGAAGGAGGAGTCACCTCTCTTTCCACTACTTTGAACAGTCACTAAACGAACTGCCGTAAGCCGAGGACTGCCTGTACATTAACAAGGTGGATTTAGTTTTAATTTCTTTTTTTCTGATATTGCCATCATTTCACTCTGGATTGTGAAAAAATAATCCTAAATTTATACAAATAGATTAACTAGGTGCATTATTTTATTTTAATTTTTAATATATATTTTTTGGTGTTGCCATCCTATGGCTCCAGAGTATGAAAAAGTTATTTTCCTTTAGCTGAGAGATTTATCCACTTTATACGCCCGAATAAAAGAGGACAAGGCATTAGTGAATTAAACAAATAACCTGATGTGTGTTTTTTTTCCCCGAAGTGCTTTCAGCCGCTGAAAAAGGTGAAATCTGTTAATGAGAATCTCAGCGATATGCAAATCCCATATTATGGCGGAAAATGTATAATTGGATTTTGCTACTACAATTTTTGAATAACCTGTCCCTCTAATCTCCTGTAGCTTTGCTAGCGATAGGATGGAGTTGCTTAAATTTTTATTTCGTCTTGTCTAGCTGATTTAATAACTCAGAATAATTTATAGCTGTCACCCTTTCAATAAAACATAAGTCTAAATCTCAAAAAAAAAAAAATTAATAGTTACATACAGGAAGACCTTGACTTACGACCGGAGTTGTCAAGGGCTACCTATAATCGGCAAGTGACGGCCGACTGCAGACCATTCTAAAGAGCCCCAGGCTGGATCTGGCTGGAAAGGACAATAGAGGCAGCCTCAAGCCAGACGAATAAATCTCAGGAATGCTCACCTCTGAGGTCATGGGTTCGATTCCTGCTTGGGAGGGTGACTGAAAGCCATTGTCCTTTAACAGCTGTGTGACTCGGAGGCAGGTTTGTTTGCTCCGAGCCCAAAAATGGAAATATAACGCCACCTTGAAAGAATTCAAACGCCGAGTCGAGCGTCTTAAATTCCTCGCAGAGTCCTTGCCGGGGCCGTGGAAGCCTAACATGGATTTACTTCATTTCATTGCTTTGCTTTGCTTTGGTTTCGTTTCATGCTACGTGTAGTCCTCGATTCACGACCGCAATGGAGCCCAAAATTTCTGTCGCCGAGCGAGACAGTGGTGAAGCGGGCTTTGCCCCGTTTTACGACCTTTCTTGCCACAGTTGTTAAGTGAATCGCTGCAGCTGTTAAGTTAGCAACATGGTTGTGAATCCCTTAAGTGAATCCTTGCAGTCGTTAAGTGAGTAACAAGAGCGCATCTGACTTCCCCCATTGACTTTGCTTGTCGGAAGTTCGCCAAAGGGGATCCCGTGACCCCGGGACGCTGCGACCGTCATAAATATGAGTCAGTTGACAAGTGTCTTGATTTCGATCACGTGACCGTGGGGATGCTGCAACGGTCGTAAGTGTGAAAAACGGTCATAAGTCCCTTTTTTTCAGCATCATAACTTCAAACGATCACTAAACAAATGGTTGTAAATCAAGGAATATATGTATATAATAAAATATATATATAATAAAAATAGACTTTTAATGTCTGTTTTAGATTTATATTTTATTTTTTCTCTAGAAGGAGGAGATCTTTGGGGTCAACAAAGCCTTTTGAGTTAATTCAATTTATTGACATCTGGGACATTTTCTTCTCATTGTTTTATTCCGGAATAAGTTTTGTTTTTCCGGTCTGACCTGCCCTCCCATGACATCCTTGTGGTCTTTGCACCATGTGATTCACTTAATGACTGCAGTGATTCGCTTAACAACCATGGGAAAAAAGGTCACAAAATCGGCCATGACTCACTTAAGTAACAGAAATTCTGATCCCAACTGCAGACATAAGGTGAGGACTACTTGTAATGTCTCCCTTTTCTTCTGGTCTTCTTCTCTTTTCTTCCACCTTCCCCAGTATTATAAACTTCTCCGGAGGGTCTTCTCATAATACGTTTGGTCTACGGGTTAAGACACCAGGCTAAAAGTGGGAGACTGTGAATTCTAGTCCCGTCTTAGCCATGAAAATTGACTGAATGAGTTTGAGCCAATCACCAGGAGACGATGAGTTCTAGTCCCGCCTTAAGGATGAAAGCTGGCTGGGTGACTTTGGGTCAATCACCTGCAGATACTGAGTTCTAGTCCCGCCTTAGGCATGAAAGCTGGATGGGTGACTTTGGACTAATCACCAGGAGATAATGAGTTTTAGTCCCGCCTTAGGCATGAAAGACAACTGGGTGACTAATCACCAGGAGACGGTGAATTCTAGTCCCGCCTTAGTCATGAAAGACAATTGGGTGATTTTGGGCCTGTCCCTCTCTCTCTCAGCCCAGCCAACCTCACAGGGTTGTTTTTGTGGGGAAAAGCAGATGAGGAAGGAAATATTAGACATGTTCGTGAGTTATTTGTAAAAATAATAAAGGCAGGATACAACTAAATAAATAAATGTCCCAAATAGAACTCTTGTTGCCAAATGTGGCCATTTATTGCTGTCATAAAATGAGCACGATTTTTGAAATCCTCAAGACAATTACACAACGCCCTCCCCTTTGTGTCTCCTAAAGTTGCAGCAATTGCTGCTTTCATCAGTCCAGCCATGTGCATTTTATTGTTCAATTTGTGTCTCAATCTCTGGAGATCCCTTCAAAAGTGCATTTGTCACACTGGTTGGCAGGTCTTCTCCTCTGAAATAAGGAGGAGTTGTTTGTTCCCTTCAGGTTCTGCACCCCATAGTTCTTCGAATGAGACCAAAGGGAGATGAAAGAGAAAGAAAATAAGAGGAAAAACCTCATTTTCATGCAAAGGAGTCCTGCGTTTACATCTCCTTGCCATCAGCTCCTCCACTGTCTTTGAGGAGAACATCTCCAGATGTTTCAATCTGAACACACAAGGAAATTGGAAAGAGAAACTCCGGAGAAAACCGGTCCATGAAGCTAGTAGTACCCATAAAACGTCCCCTTCTCCAGTCCCAAATACATGTAGTCCTCAACTTACGACACCAACTGAGCCCAAAATTTCCGTTGCTAAGTGAGACCTTGCCCCATTTTACAACCTTTCTTGCCGCAGTTGCCAGTCCAAAGGCCCTTGGAATGGAGATGAGCACCCCTCACCCCCATAGTCAGCAACGACTAGCGGAGTTAAATCTGCAGGGACTTCATGCCACCGTTGTTAAGTGAATCATTGTGGCTGTTAAGTGAGTCACATGGTTGTTAAGTAAATCTGGCTTCCCCCTTGTCAGGAGGTCATAAAAGGGGATCATGTGATGCCGGGACCATCATAAATATGAGTCAGTTGGCAAACATCCAAATTTTGATCACGTGACCCTGGGGACGCTGCAACGGTCGTTTAAGAGTCAAAAATGGTCGTAAGTCACTTTTTTCAGTACCGTTGTAACTTTGAACCATCATTGAATGAATGGTTATAGGTTGAGGACCACCTGTGTAGTGTGTGTGTGTGTGTGTGTGTGTGTGTGTGTGTGTGTGTGTGTGAGAGAGAGAGAGAGAGAGAGAGAGAGAGAGAGAGAGAGAGAGAGAAGGATAGGAAGGAAGGAAGGAAAGGAAAGAAGGAGAAGGAAGGAAGGAAGAGAAAGAAAAAGAAAAGAAAGAGAGAAGACAGGAAGAAAGGAAGGAAGGAAGGAAGAAAGGAAGAAAGAAAGAGAAGGGAGAGAGAGAGAGAAGGAAGGAAGGAAGGAAGGAAGGAAGGAAAGAGGAAGAGAGAAAGAAAAAGAAAAGAAAAAGAAAGAAGGAAGGAAGGAAGGAAGAAAGGAAGAAAGAAAGAGAAGGAAGAGAGAGAGAGAAGGAAGGAAGGAAGGAAGGAAGGAAGGAAAGAGGAAGAGAGAAAGAAAAAGAAAAGAAAAAGAAAGAAGGAAGGAAGGAAGGAAGAAAGGAAGAAAGAAAGAGAAGGGAGAGAGAGAGAGAAGGAAGGAAGGAAGGAAGGAAGGAAGGAAAGAGGAAGAGAGAAAGAAAAAGAAAAGAAAAAGAAAGAAGGAAGGAAGGAAGGAAGAAAGGAAGAAAGAAAGAGAAGGAAGAGAGAGAGAGAAGGAAGGAAGGAAGGAAGGAAGGAAGGAAAGAGGAAGAGAGAAAGAAAAAGAAAAGAAAAAGAAAGAAGGAAGGAAGGAAGGAAGAAAGGAAGAAAGAAAGAGAAGGGAGAGAGAGAGAGAAGGAAGGAAGGAAGGAAGGAAGGAAGGAAAGAGGAAGAGAGAAAGAAAAAGAAAAGAAAAAGAAAGAAGGAAGGAAGGAAGGAAGAAAGGAAGAAAGAAAGAGAAGGAAGAGAGAGAGAGAAGGAAGGAAGGAAGGAAGGAAGGAAGGAAAGAGGAAGAGAGAAAGAAAAAGAAAAGAAAAAGAAAGAAGGAAGGAAGGAAGGAAGAAAGAAAGAGAAGGAAGAGAGAGAGAGAAGGAAGGAAGGAAGGAAGGAAGGAAGGAAAGAGGAAGAGAGAAAGAAAAAGAAAAGAAAAAGAAAAGAGAGAAGGAAGGAAGGAAGGAAGAAAGAAGGAAGAAGAGAAGGGAGAGAGAGAGAGAAGGAAGGAGGAAGGAGGAAGGGGAAAGAGAAGAGAGGAAAGAAAAAAAAGAAGAAGAAAGAAGGAAGGAAGGAGAAAGAAGAAAGAAAGGAGAAGGAAAGAGAGAGAGAAGGAAAGAAAGAAAGAAAGAAAGAAAGAGGAAGGAGAGAAAGAAAGAAAGAGGAAGGAGAAAGAAAGAAAAAGAAAGAAAGAGAAAAAGAAAGAAAGAAAGAGGAAGGAGAGAAAGAAAGAAAGAAAGAAAGAAAGAGGAAGGAGAGAAAGAAAGAAAAAGAAAGAAAGAAGGAAAGAAAGAAAGAAAAAGAAAGAAGGAAAGAAAGAAAGAGAAAGAAAGAAAGAAAAAGAAAGAAAAAGAAGGAAAGAAGAAGGAGAGAAAGAAAGAAAAGAGAAGGAAGATAGGAAAGAAGGAGGAAGGAGAGGGAAGAGAAGAGAGGAAGGGAGGAGGAAGGAGGAGGAAAGAGGAAGAGGAAAGAAAAGAAAGAAAAAGAAAGAAGGAAGGAAGGAGGAAAGAAGAGAAAAGGAGGAAAGAAAGAAAAAGAGAGGAAGAAAGAAAGAAAAGAAAAGAGAGGAAGGAAGGAAGGAAGGAAGAAAGAGAAGAAGAGAGGGAAGAGAGAGGAGAAGGAAGGAAGGAAGGAAGGAAGAAAGAGGAAGAGGAGAAAAAAAGAAAGAAAGAAAGAGGAAGGAAGGAAGGAGGAGAGAAGAGAAGAAAGAGAAAAGGGGAGAAGGAGAAAGAGAAAGGAAGAAAAAGAAAAGAAAGAAGAGGAAGGAAGGAAGGAGAAGGGAAAGAAAGAAGGAAGGAAAAAGAAAGAAGGAAGAAGGAAGAAGGAGAGAGAGGAAGAAAAGGAAGAAAGAAGAAGAAAGAAAGAAAGGAAGGAGAGAGAGAAGAAAGGAAGGAGGGGAAGGAAGGAGGAAGGAAGAAGAAAAGAGAAGAAGAAGAAAGAAAGGAAAAAGAAAAGGAGGAAGAAAGAAGAAGGAAGAGGAAGGAAGGAAGGAAGGAAGGAGGGAAGAAAAAAGAAAAGAAAGAAGGAAGGAGGGAGGAGAGAGAAGGAAGAAGAGAGAGAAGGAGGAATGAAGGAGGAAGGAAGGAAGGAAAGAGGAAGGAGGAGAAAAGAAAGAGAAGAGAAGAAGAAGGAGAAGGAAGGAAGGAAGGAAGGGAAGGAAAGAAGAAAGAAAGAGAAAGAAGGAGGAGAAGAGAGAGAAGAGAAGGAGAGAAGAGAGAGGAAGAAGGAAAGAGAAGAAGAGGAAAGAAAGAAAAAAAAAAGAAGAGAAGGAAGGAAGAAGGAAGAAGGAAAAGGGGAAGAGAGAGAGGAAGGAAAGGAAGGAAGGAAGAAGAAAGGAAAGAGGAAGAAGAAAGAAAAGAAATAAAAAGAAAGGAAGAAGAAGGAGAAGGAAGAAGAAAGAAAGAAGAGGAGAGAAGAAGAGAGAAAGAGAAAGAAAAGAAAGAAAGGAAGAGAGAAAAGAAGAAAAGAAAAGAAAGAGAAGAGAAGAAGGAAGAAGGAAAGAAGGAGAAAGAGAAGAAAAGAGAAAAGAAGAAGAGAAGAAGAAGGAAGGAAGAAGAAAGAAGAAGAGAAGAAGAAAGGAGAAGAGGAAAAGAAGGAGAAGGAAGGAGGAGAGGAAAGAAAGAAAGAAGAAGAAGAAGAAGAGGAAGGAGAGGAAGAAGAAAGAAGGGAGAGAGAGAAAGAAGAAGAAGAAGAAAGAAGGAAAAGAGAGAAGGAAGAAGAAGAAGAAAAGAAAGAAGAAGAAAGAAAGGGAGAGAGAAGAGAAGAGGAAGGAAGGAAGGAAGGAAGGAAGGAAAGAGGAAGAGAGAAAAAAACAGAGAGGAAGAAAAGAAAGAGAAGGAGAGAGAGGAAGGAAGAGGAGAGGAGGAGAAAAGGAAGGAAGAAGGAGGAAGAAAGAAGGGAGAGAGAAGAGAGAAGAAGAAGAAGAGGAAGGAAGGAAGGAAGGAAAGAGGAAAGAGAGAGAGAAAGAAAAAAAAAAGAAAAGGAAGAAGAGAAGAGAAAGAAAGAGAAGGAAGCGAGAGAGAGAAAGGAAGGAAAGGAAGGAAGGAAAGAGAGAGAGAAAGAAACGGCCCAGTTGCCCAAGAAACTAGAAAGAAGGAAGAAGGCAAGAAAGAAAGAAAGAAAGAGAAGGGAAAGAGAGAGAGAAGGAAGGAAGGAAGAGGAAGGAAGGACAGAGGAAAGAGAGAAAGAAAAGAAAAAGAAAGAGAAGGAAGAAGGAAGGAAGGACGGAAGGAAGAAGAGAAGGGGAGAGAGAGAGAGAAAAGGAAGGAAGAAGGAAAGAAGGAAAGAGGAAGAAGAAAGAAAAAGAAAAGAAAAGAATGGAAGGAAGGAAGGAAGGAAGAAAGGAAGAGAAAGAGAAGGAAGAGAGAGAGAGAAAGTCACATTTTCTTGCCACAGTGTTAAATGAATCACAGCAGTTTTAAATTTGTTTAAGCGAATCACTGATTCTCAGAAGGACAAAAAGAGAAAGAAGGAAGGAAAAGGAGAAGAGAGAGAGAGAGAGAGAAAAAAGGAAGGAAGGAAGGAGAGAAAGAGAAAGAAAGCAGGAGAAATAAAGAAAGAGAGAAAGAGAAAAAAAGAGAAGGAAGGAAGGAAGGAAGAGAGAGAGAGAGAAAGAAAGAGAAAGAAGGGAGTCACCTCTTTTTGCCACAGTTGTTAAGCAAATCACTGCAGTTGTTAAATTGTTAAGCGAATCGCTGCTTCTCCACTGCTTCTCAGAAGATCACAAAAAGGGATCACCTGACCCCTGCACACTGCAACCGTCATAAATACAAGTCAGTTGCCCAAGCATCCAAATTTCGATCACGTGACCCCGGGGGATGCTGCTTGAAAAATGTCACTTTTTTCCACTGCTGTTGTAAGTTTGAACTGTTGTAAGTCGAGGCCCACCTGTAGTAGAGAAATTGGGGTGGGGGGGGTCCCTAGGTTGAAACTTAAATAACACTTTCGTTCCTAGAGGTCGGCGAAGGGCCCGCGTGTGCAATGGTGTGCATGTGTTGTCGGGAGATGTGAGCCCTACCTAAGCGATTCCAGATCTGCTTTTCGCGAAATTTCCCAGGGCCGAGAGAAGGACCGTGTTTGGGACACGCGCCCAGATTCTCCTTTTGTGATGTCGTTTCCCTGCTGGAAGGAGGGCTGTTGTCAATTTGTGATGTGTGGCATTCCTTTTTTGATTTGTGTTGGGAACGACTGCAAGCCCAGTCACCCTAACCAGCAGCAGACCTAAATATTACGTCTTTACACAGATTTATTTCTACAAGTAGACTTAACAGCGCTTCATTTAGTGACTGTTCAAACAACGGTACTGAAAAAAAGGGACTTATGACTGTTTTTCACACTTACGACCGTTGCAGCATCCCCATGGTCATGAGATCAAAATTCAGACGCTTGGCAACTGATTCGTAGTTATGACGGTCGCAGCGTCCCGGGGTCACGTGATCCCCTTTTGTGACCTTCTGACAAGCAAAGTCAATGGGGGGAGCTAGATTCACTTAACAACCGTGCTCCTAATTTAAAAACTGAAGTGATTTGCTTGGCGAGAAAGGTAATTGGGGCAAAACTCACTTAACAAAGGTCTCACAGAAATTTTGGGCTCAGTTGTTGTCATAAGTGGAGGACTATTTGTTCTGATAAATATATTACAATGGTATCAACTTCGCACCCTTTGCGAAACAGCCCTCCTTCAAATTTTTAAATTGCATTTGCAGATTATTAACTTGTCATCTCTCTTTCAATGACAAAATAGTTAGCAGGGCAAAACAATAATTAAAATAAGTAAGATAAAAAAATCAAAACCTTCTATTAAGACGCTGTTATTTTAAGAACAGTTGGATGGACTTATGAGCACGGAATTAACCTGAATTAAGCCTTTGAATCCAATTCCGGGCAGCCACAAACACCACATGCCTGGCTCTTTTGGAGCCAGTGAATCAGACTGAGATAATGTGTCAAATTCAGCAGGGGATCCAAATCAGATCAGAATTGATCTGGATGCTCCTGGCATTTAGCTCTTATTTGTCTTATATACACATCTTTCTTTTTCCATCATGCTTTGTGTAGCTAACAAGCTCAGACTGACACAGAGAATGGGATGTGCAGGTGGGGAGGGGGAGGAGGAGGAGGAGGAGGAAGAAGAGGAGGAAGGCAATGTGGTCATTTCTGAGCTTGGGGGCATTCTTGCAGACATTTCATTACCCAGTAGGTAATATCTCATCTAGAAGGAAGGGACATTTTCCAGTAGGAGAGGAGAGGAGGAGTGGCGTAGGAGGAGGAGAGTGGAGAGGGAGTATGAGGAGGAGGAATATCGACGTGGATCCTTTATTGCTCTCTGAGCGGGGTGGTTTCCTTGCAGATGTTTCATGACCCAAGTAGGGAATATCATCAGTGCTAGAAGGGAGGAGGAGGAGGAGGAGGAGGAGGAGGAGGAGGAGAGGAAGATGAAGAGGAGGAAGGACTGTGGGGTCCTTGCTGCTCTCTGAGCTGGGTGGTTTTCTTGCAGATGTTTCATGACCCAACTAGGCAACATCATCAGTGCTAGAAGGGAGGAGGAGGAGAAGCTTGTTAAGTGAGTTTGGCCCCATTTGACAACCATTCCTGCCACAGTTGTTAAAAGTGAACCACTGCCGTTGTTAATTTAGTCACACGGTTGTTAAGCGAATCTGGCTTCCCCATTGACTTTGCTTGTCAGAAGGTCACAAAAGGGGATCATGTGACCCCAGGACACCGCGACCGTCGTAAATACGAGTCAGTTGCCAAGCGTCTGAATTTTGATCATGTGAGGATGCTGCAAAGGTCGTAAGTGCGAAAAATGGTCCTAAGTCATTTTTTTTTCAGTGTCATTGTAACTTCGAACAGACACTAAAGAAATGGTTGTAAGTCCACTACAGTGGCCAGCAGTGCATTATGGGCTCTGAAGCACCCTTTCTAAGGCCTTTCGTAACTTTGAATAGTTATTAAACCATTAGTCATAAGCTGAGGACTATCTGTAGGTGGCTCTTACCTTGCAAAAACTCCAGCTGAGAGCAGCCAATTAGACCAATTCAAAACCATCTTTCAAGAGTTACACAAAGACATACAAAAATAAGATGTTTTCCACAGGCGAAAGAACGGTAAAAGGCTGGGATGATTCAGCCAGACACACAGGAGAAAGAATAACTAAATTTCCTACAATTCAAGCCAAAACTTCACCAGTTTCTTACCCATGTTTACAGCAAAGTGACAAAACTCATCCCTTTTTTCCAGCAAGCGTTGTGTTGCAATCCCCCATCCTCAATCGGGGTCGACTTCACTTCCCCACTGTAATTTAGCCACAACTATTGGCTGGGACTTTGAATCTGAGGTTAGTTTTAGGATAGCTAGTATGTGTCAGGCAGGCAGGCAGGCGGTGTGTGTGTGTGTGTAAACAGAGTAAACATGACGATCCGTTGATTCATTCCTTCGTTAAATCACAAAAAATACTGAAGACTTTACCCAGAAATTGAATTGTTTGACTAAAAGAATATTTGGCACAACTCGCCCTAAGCAAACACGGACATTTTTCTGCAAAGATTTGAATTGCATTTTGCTGGGAAACTTGGAGAGGAGTCAAGTCTCCGCTCTTCTAACGTTTAAAAAAAGAAATGAAGAGATATTATTTTTGTAACGAGAAAAAAAAGCCATCGTCTGTGGTTTTGCAGCCGCTGAGTTCCTGTAAAAGTTAAGGCTGGAAAGACGTTAAAATAAATACATCTTTGTCAGCCAGCTGGACACACTGGGGTTATAATAGTAAAACGGTAGCAGGATTTACCCAGGAACTAGAGTGACTTGGCGTGAACGTCTCACCAGGAAAAGTTCCAGGAAGAAGATGAAAAGAAAGATCTAGAACAAGATCTTAAACAGAATTTTTCAACTCATCAATGTTTAGATGAGCGGACTTCAACTCCCAGAATTCTCCATGCAGATGTTGAGCTCCATACATCCTGGTGAGGGAGCTCTGGGAATTGAAATCCACACATATTGGCAGAAGCGGAAGGGACTTCCGATTTCCTGCCGGCTTCCCCAATGACTTTCCTTGTGGGAGGCTGGTAGGAAAACTTGGAAAACATGGTCACGCAGCTGACTATGACAGTGTAATGGCCACAAATTTGGCAAATTTCAATCCCATAGGAGTCACAGATCCTGGATTTTGGATGCATTCTGTAAGTTATTCCACTTGAGATATGTTGGTTGAAAAAAAAAACCTGTTGCCTTATGAGGCACCGTTTTGCCCAGCTGAAGGTTACAAACAGACAAACAGATGCAAATGTCTTGTAAATGAGGGCAACTCTCTAATCACTTTGGAGAGCTGGTCTTCAGCAAAATTTCAAAGCCAGGAACAGACTCCAGACTTTCTCATCCGTTGCTCTGGGTTGCCGGGACAGAGGCGAATGAAGGAAAAAGGAATACAATTCATATTCACAAGACCTGGTTTGCCGTGCAGGTTTTCTCCCTTTTCCCCTTTGTGTGCTTCTGTTGTATAAACCACAGAAGGCCCAGTGCTCTTCAACATCTTCATCAATGATTTGGATGAGGGGATAGATGGGGAAATCATCAAATTTGCGGATGACACCAAGCTGGCAGGAATAGCCAACACTCCAGAAGACAGGCTTAAGATACAGGAGGACCTGGACAGACTTGAACACTGGGCACTATCCAACACAATGAAATTCAATGGTGAAAAAAGCAAGGTTCTACATTTAGGCAAGAAAAACCAAATGTACAGGTATAGTATAGGGAGTACCTTGCTCAATAGCAGTAACTGTGAGAGGGACCTCGGAGTCCTAGTGGACGATCACTTAAATATGAGCCAGCAGTGTGCTGCAGCTGCCAAAAAAGCCAACACAGTGCTAGGCTGCATTAACAGAGGGATAGAATCAAGATCACGTGAAGTGTTAATACCACTTTACAATGCCTTGGTAAGGCCACACTTGGAATACTGCATCCAGTTTTGGTCACCACGATGTAAAAAAGATGTTGAGACTCTAGAAAGAGTGTAGAGAAGAGCAACAAAGATGATCAGGGGACTGGAGGCTAAAGCATATAAGGAACAGTTGCTGGAATTGGGGATGTCTAGTTTAATGAAAAGAAGGACTAGGGGTGACATGATAGCAGTATTCCAATATCTCAGGGGCTGCCCCAAAGAAGAGGGAGTCAAGCTATTTTCCAAAGTGCCTGAAAGCAGGACAAGAAACAATAGATGGAAATTGATCCAGGAAAGAAGCAACCTAGAACTAAGGAGAAACTTCCTGACAGAACAATTAACCAGTGGAACAACCTGCCTCCAGAAGCGGTGAATGCTCCAACACTGGAAGTTTTTAAGAAGAGACTGGACAGCCATTTGTCCGATATGGTGTAGGGTTTCCTGCCTGAGCAGGGGGTTGGACTAGATGACCTCCAAGGTCCCTTCCAACTTTATTATTATTATTATTATTATTATTATTATTATTATTATTATTATTATTATTATTATTATTATTATTATTATCATTATCATTATCATTATCATCATCATCATCATCATCATCATCATCATCATCATCATCATCATTATTATTATTATTATTATTATTATTATTATTATTATTATTATTATTATTATTATTATTATTATTATTATTATTATTATTATTATTATTATTATTATTATTATTATTATTATTGCTGCTGTTGTTGTTGTTGTCCAAACTTTAAACTCACCTTTAAAGCAACGATACAGCAGGGAGAGGAACAAGGTCAGAGGTGGGGAGTGGGAATCGGAAAATGTCATTTTGTGAAGGAGCAATATCAGAAATTCAGACATTCTTTCTGCAAAACAATTCAGCTTTGCCAAAGGAGCAATCAAAGTTCCCTATGGCTGAGCTCAGCTCCTGATGAATTCAAAATTGCACACACACACACACCCCACACACACCAGTTTCTGCAGGCTTGATCTGTCAATCTTTGTCAGTAGGGGTGGGGGCGATGTTGAGATCCAGGCGCCTGGGTTGCAGGGCGCCGTTGTCAGAAATGCAGAGTGTGATTGCGATTCCCCAAGGGTTGATATTCATTTGGGGATTTTGCTGGGGCAGGGTGATGCCATGTGAAAGGCAGAGTGATAGGTAGCTGTGGGGTATTTTAAGAGTTGTGTGTGTGTGGGGGGGGGGTTGTCTCATATTTCTAATAGTCTTTTGGGGAGAGCAGGGAAGAAGAAGAAGAAGAAGCTTCTTCAGTGTTTTTCAGCTTTGGCAAATTTAAGATGGGAATCACCCAGCCGGCTTTTGTACCTAAGACAGAACTAGAACTCACCGTCTCCTGGTGATTGGCCTAAGGTCGCCTAGTCAGCTTTTGTGCCTGAAGTGGGACTAGAACACACCATCTCCTGGTGATTGGCCTAAGGTCACCTGGTCAGCTTTTGTGCATAAGGCAGAACTAGAACTCTCCATCTCCTGGTGATTGGCCAAAGTCACCCAGCTGGCTTTCATGCCTGAGGTGGGACTAGAACTCACCATCTCCTGGTGATTGGCCCAACGTCACCCAGCCGGCTTTCCTGCCTAAGGCAGGACTAGATCTCACAGTCTCCTGCTGATTGGCACAAAGTGACCTAGCTGGGTTTCATGGCTAAGGCGGGGCTAGAACTCATCGTCTCCTAGTAATTGGCCCTAAATCACCCAGCTGCCTTTTGGGCCTAAGGCAGAGCTAGCACTCATTGTCTCCTTGTTTCTAGTCCGGTGCCTTAACCACCACACCGCTAGATTTTGCCTTTCGTAGCACGTTCCCTCCCTTCTTGCTCTTAAGGGTTGATTGGCAAGCAGCCATACAGAATCACGCACCTAGCCTTAGCAGGATTGTGTAAAAGAATGGCTGTCAGGGTAGAAATGAAGGTTTTCTTTTTTTCAAAGCACGTCGTGACCCACGTGCAAAGCTGGAGACCAGGAAGACAAAAGGGAGCTTCTCCCCCCTTATTATCCTAACTGACTGCTTTATTAGCAGCTGCCCATGGGATGAGGTGACGGCTCCTCTGCCCTTCATCTAATTAATGCGGCTAGGTGCAGGGAAAGGCGGAGGCTCCTGACCCAACGCTTAAGAAAAAGTCTTTGGGAATCGTGGAAGAAAGGGCAGTATCATGATCTTGCAGCTTTATAAAGCAGCTTTTTCTAGTTTGGTGAGCAGAAGGCAAAACCCGCTTTCATCTTGCTGCAGCTATCCTGAGGAAATCCAGTGGAAACAGAGCAGTCCTACAAGTAATCCTCGGACTTACGACGGGAAAAAATTATTTGCCAGTGGACGAGATGGAGACTAGAGTAGACATGGAATGGAATGGAATGGAATGGAATGGAATGGAATGGAATAGAATAGAATAGAATGGAATGGAATGGAATGGAATGGAATGGAATGGAATGGAATGGAATGGAATGGAATAGAATAGAATAGAATAGAATGGAATGGAATGGAATGGAATGGAATGGAATGGAATGGAATGGAATGGAATAGAATAGAATAGAATAGAATAGATCAGGGCTTTTCAACCAGTGGTACGTGTACCACTTGTGGTACATTAACGAGTGGCAGGTGGTACGCAGCCCTGCCTAGCCAAGTGTAGTGGGGGGAGGGAAAGAGCCAGTGCAGGGAAAGACTTACAGTGAGAGAGTCCTCTGGAACTGCAGAGGCACGGAGGAGAGAAGGAGGGAGGGAGGGAGATGGAGAGTGGAAGGATTCTTATGTGCTTTTGTGACTTTGAAGTTCTGGGATTTGTGCAATGTGGGCTTTGTGTTCTTAAGGAGTGTTTGGCAATTTCTATTTGGCTGATGGCTGATGTCTCGTGTTAGCTTCTATTGCTCTGCTATTGTTTGCTGTAAGTTTTGCTGCAAGGGATTTTGAAGTATTTTTCTCCTGAATGGATTTTGCCTATAGCATTCCTTTACTTATGAATGGAGCCATTTGGGGAGGCTGCCTTAACCGGCAGCCAATACTTACTACATTTTTTTTTCTTCCTTAAGTGCCGGCTGCGCTCCTTAACTTTCCTTTCTAGCCAGTAGCTAATTCTTAAAGGGGAATGTGCCTTTTTAAGCTAGTTCACTCAGCAGTTTGTCTTTTCTGTCTCTGGAGGCTTTTCCTTGTTTGATGAATATATGGAAGAGAGAAAATATGGGGGCGGGGGTTTTCAAATTCTTCCTTCAGAAGGAGGTGGGCATGAGAAAGAGGGAGGCAGGGAAGGAGGGAGGGAAGTCCCGCCTTAGCACTTGGCCACCAGCAGCCCTGCCATTGACTTTGCTTGTCAAAAGGTTGCAAAAGGGGATCACATGACCCTGGGACACTGTGACCATCATAAATATGAATCAGTTGCCAAGCATCCAAATATAAATCACATGACCCTGGGCATGCTGCAATGGTCATAAGTGTGAAAATGGTCATAAGTCATTTCAGTGCAATTGCAACTTTGAACAGGGTTTTGGGTTTTTTTTGGTCATCACGTTTTTGACACCTTGCTAGGTGGTACTCAAATATTGCCATATCCTAAAAGTGGTACAATCAGTGAAAAGGTTGAAAAGCCCTGGAATAGATAATGGAAGAGAAGAGAAGAGAAGAGGAGAGGAGAGGAGAGGAGAGGAGAGGAGAGGAGAGGAGAGGAGAGAAGAGAAGAGAAGAGAAGAGAAGAGAAGAGAAGATGGAACAGAATTAGAACAGAACAGAACAGAATAGAATAGAATTTGGCCAAAAGTGATTAGAAATACCAGCAATTCGTGTCTGGTGCAGAGAAGCTCTCAGTGTCCATGCAAAGCAACAGAATTACGATAATCATAATCATAATAATATGAACAAGGGAAGGTAGTAAAGAAGATAATAGAAAGGATAATGATAATAGCACAGCCCTGCTACAAGGGTAAATATACATAGACATTAGACGGTGCTGTTGGAATTGGGTGTCCAGCAATGTTGACGACACGAGGGGAAAAGCTGTTTTTGTGTCTAGATGTTTTGGTATGCCATGCCCTGCAGCAGCATCCCAAGAAGAGGAGTTGAAACAGTTTGTGTCCAGGATGGGAGGGGTCTGCACCTATTTTCTCAGCCCTCCCTCCGACCCATGAAGTCTACAGACCCCAATGGAAGGCAAGGCTGGTTGTAATTGCTTTTTTCTGCAGTCCTAACTATTCGGTAAAATCTGTACCTCTCCTGCTTGGTGGCTGCGCCAAACCGGACAGTTTGTAGAAGTACAAATGACAGACTCAATAATGCTGGCTCGAGAATTCTGGGATGAAGTCCACCCTTCTTCAAGGGGTCCAGCATTGTCCTTAGGCCTAAGGGGGTCTCAAGGGGACTGATGATATATTGGGTGGCTCCGTTGCTGATCAAATCTCTGTTTGGTTGTTGTTGTTTTTTAATTGACCATGCTTTGCACGTTTATTGCTTTTATGCTTTTCTTTTCTTTTTTTTTCTGTATGCCACGGGGGGATCACTTCTTATGGGAAAGACAGCCTTATAAATGGGATGGATCGGTGGACAGACAGACAGACAGACAGACAGACAGACAGACAGACAGACAGACAGGTAGGTAGGTAGGTAGGTAGGTAGACAGACAGACAGACAGACAGACAGACAGACAGACAGAGATGATTGCTGATAGATATAGATAGGTGGATAAATAGAGATAGGTATGTAGGTAGATAGATAGATAGATAGATAGATAGATAGATAGATAGATAGATAGATAGATAGATAGATAGATAGATAGATAGATAGATAATAAGAAAATGATTAATAGTTGGATAGATGATTGGATAGATAGATAGATAAAGAAAGAGAGAATTAAAGAGAGATAGAGATAGATGATTGGATAGAGAGATAGATAGAGAATATGATAGATAGATAGATAGATAGATAGATAGATAGATAGATAGATAGATAGATAGATAGATAGATAGATAGATAGATAGATAGATAGATAGATAGATAGATAGATAGATAGATAGATAGATAATAAGAAAATGATTAATGGATAGATGATTGGATAGATAGATAGATAAAGAAAGAGAGAATTAAAGAGAGATAGAGATAGATGATTGGATAGATAGATAGATAGATAGATAGATAGATAGATAGATAGATAGATAGATAGATAGATAGATAGATAGATAGATAGATAGATAGATAGATAGATAGATAGATAGATAGATAGAGATAAGTTATAATAGCCCTGGACTCTTAATAAAACAGAAGAAAATCGGCATTAAATGGATAACTCTTGGCCTCTTTTCCTGAGAAACAGATTGCCTTTTTATCTACTTATCAAAAAAAGCTCATTATAGCATTCTCAGCGGTGAGATTCCGTAGCATGAAACAGACAGCTTGTTCATGTAATGGACAATTTGACTTAAACTTTAGGGAGTATCTTTGTTTTTTTCCTTGCTGGTCTATTTTTGCTGTTTCCTTTTCACAATTTATTTATGGCTGTAGCTGGAGTTTTATAATCTGGGTTTGAAGCCATCTGGGTGTTTTTTCTGTGGATAACTGGACAGATGTATGTAGTGTGTGTGTGTGTGTGAGAGAGAGAGAGAGAAACAGAAAGAAAGAGATGTGATAGATAAATGTTGGATGGATGGATGATGAATGAATAGATAGGTTGATAATGGATGGATAGATATGGATAAGAGATAAATGTAGAGATAAAAGAGAGAAAGAGAGAAATAGGAATACAGAGAAGGGGAGAGAGAAATATGGATGAATGGAGAGAGGAAGAGGAATGCAGAGAGAGAGAGAGAGAGAGAAATAAGATGGATGATGAATGGATGGATAGATGATAAAGGAATGAATAAATTGATTGATAATGCATGGCTAGATATTGGTAAGGGATGTAAAAACAAATGATAGAGAGACGGAGACAAAGACAGAGACAGACATGTGTGTGTGTGTGTGTTTGTGTGTGTATGGAGATAAATACATATAGGTTTATATCTGGGGAAGACCTAGAGGTAGTAGACCCCTACACATCCCTTGGCCAACAGATCTCAATGGAAGGTGATACAATAAAGGAAATTGAACGGTGTGTTAAATGTGGCTGGAGGCATTTGGCAAGCTTAGCGTAATTTTCAATGCCTGAAGAGAAAACTTTTCGATTAGTCTGTGTGCTACCTGCTCTAACGCCGGTGAAACACGGACACTAACCTCACAATCGATACAAAAGCTAAGAGTGCCACAAAGAGCCCTGGAAAGAGACAACATGCTCGGCATCACAAGACAGAAAGACCCGTGCCTGGGTTAGAGGACACACGGAAGCATACGATGCCTTCAAGAGAGTGAAAGAAATTAAATGGGAATGCGCTGGTCACAGAGAGGGAGAGAGAGAGAAGAGAAAAGAAAATGACCAAGATGTGAGTTAGGTAGACAGAATCATCATTCAATAGGTATGTCTGTTACAGTTTTGCATGCAGTGTTAAGAATTGAGAATTGTGCACGGAGGCAACTAATTGGAAGCTTAAATTATTTTAATCGATATAGAGATTCCCGCTAACATTCTGGAAACTGAGATTATAAATGTCTATTAAATCATCGCTATAGTGAAAACCATTATCTTCCAGCACCTCTTCAGACTCTTTAAAATTGCCCTGGGTAGACATCAAATACTTTTCACATAAAAGTTATGGGAAATACTTTGGCAAAACGTTAAGGGGCAATGAATAGTGGTTTTAATTCAAGCAATTCGGGCACTGCAGCAGGTCAGCAGGAGTCAACGTCAAGTGGAGACAGGCTTTTAAAAAGGTTTTAAAGAAGCCCTTTTGTTTTCGTTTTTTTAATTTAATCCAATTTATCCTGTTTCTGGGTGGCCAAAGAGAAAGAGAAAGAAAGGAAAGAAAGAGAAAGAAAAGAAAGAAAGGGAGGGAGGGAGGGAGGGAGGGAGGGAAGGAAATATAAAGGAAGGAAAGTAGAAAGAAGGAAATAGAAAGGAAGGAAGGAAATAGGAAGGAAGGATGGAAGAAGGAAGGAGGGATGGAAGAAGGAAGGAAAGAAGGAAATAGAAAGGAAGAAAAGAAATAGAAAGGAAGGAAGAAGAAAGGAAGGAAGGAAGGAAGGAAGGAAGGAAGGAAGGAAGGAAGGAAGGAAGATGTTTTGTATACGCAAACACCCACTAAGAAAAGGCACCCGAGAGCTGAATAAAGCACGCAGCCAGAAATCTCGTCAGGATCTCATCGCTTTCTCCCCCCCCCCCCCCACAGGTGGATCCGGATGACGTCTTAACGAAGGAGGAGCAGATCCTGCTCCTGTTGAAAGCCAAAGCCAAGTGTGAAAGACACGTGCAAGCGAAGGGGACCCAGGTGCCAGGTGAGTGTGCACCTTGTTCTACCTCCCTGTGGGGTGCAATTGCAACAGCCTTGGTTTTTCTGGGATTTTCATTTTCATTTTATTTTTTTGTACAAAAAAGATGAATGAATTTGTGATCTGTGGTTTGGATGATTAGCCAGGATAGATTATATAGCAACGTGGCCCAACCTTGGCTAATTGAAGGTGAGTGGACTTCAACTCCCAGAATTCTCAGCTGCAACCGTGCTGGCTGTGGGACTCTGAAGTCCGTAGACCCCAAAATTGCCAACGTTGGAAAATCCTGGATGATAGAAATGAGGAAGAGGGAGGGAACTGTGGGGTCCCTGGTGGTCTCTGAGCTTGGTGGCTTTTTTGCGGACGTTTCATGACCCTACTAGGGAACGTCATCAGTGCACTATTTTCCTTCCTTCCTTCCTTCCTTCCTTCCTTCCTTCCTTCCTTCCTTCCTTCCTTCCTTCCTTCCTTCCTTCCTTCCTTCCTCTCTTTCTCCCTCCCTCTTGTCCTTCCTTTCTTCCTTCCTCCCTCTTGTCCTTTCTTCCTTTCTCTCACCCTCTCTCCCTCTTGTCCTTCCTTCCTTCCTCCCTCCCTCTTGTTCTTCCTTCCTTCCTCCCTCCCTCTTGTTCTTCCTTCCTTCCTTCCTTCCTTCCTTTCGTTCTTTCCCTCTCCGTCCCTTTCTCCCTCCCTCTTGTCCTTCCATCCTTCCTCCCTCCCTCCCTCCCTCCCTCCCTTCCTCTCTTTCTCCCTCCCTCCCTCTTGTCCTTCCTTTCTTCCTCCCTCTCTCTTGTCCTTCCTTCCTTCCTTCCTTCCTTCCTCCCTCTTGTCCTTCCTTTCTCTCTCTCACCCTCTCTCCCTCTTGTCCTTCCTTCCTTCCTCCCTCTTGTTCTTGGTGGTCTTGTGTTTGTGTTAGACCCTTGGTTGATGTTGTTTTTGGACTTGTTGGTGTTGGTGGATGGGTGTGGGTGTGGGCCTTGTGCTCTTTTGGGCTTGTTTTGTTTTTTCTGTTGTTTGGGAGTGGAGTGTGTTGCCTTCCTTCCTTCCTCCCTCCCTCCCTCCCTCCCTCCCTTCCTCTCTTTCTCCCTCCCTCCCTCTTGTCCTTCCTTTCTTCCTCCCTCTCTCTTGTCCTTCCTTCCTTCCTTCCTTCCTTCCTCCCTCTTGTCCTTCCTTTCTCTCTCTCACCCTCTCTCCCTCTTGTCCTTCCTTCCTTCCTCCCTCTTGTTCTTCCTTCCTTCCTTCCTTTGTTTCATTCTTTCATTCTTTCTCTCTCTCTCCATCCCTTTCTCCCTCCCTCTTGTCCTTCCATCCTTCCTCCCTTCCTTCCTTCCTCTCTTTCTCCCTCCCTCCCTCTTGTCCCTCCTTTCTTCCTCCCTCCCTCGTGTCCTTCCTTCCTTCCTCCCTCTTGTCCTTCCTTCCTTCCTTTCTCTCTCTCACCCTCTCTCCCTCTTGTTCTTCCTTCCTTTCTTCCTTCCTTCCTTCCTTCCTTTCTTTCATTCTTTCATTCTTTCTCTCTCTCTCCATCCCTTTCTCCCTCCCTCTTGTCCTTCCATCCTTCCTCCCTTCCTTCCTTCCTCTCTTTCTCCCTCCCTCCCTCTTGTCCCTCCTTTCTTCCTCCCTCCCTCTTGTCCTTCCTTCCTTCCTTCCTCCCTCTTGTCCTTCCTTCCTTCCTTCCTTTCTCTCTCTCACCCTCCCTCCCTCTTGTCCTTCCTTCCTTCCTTCCTCCCTCTTGTCCTTCCTTCTCCCTATGTCCCTTCCTTTCCTTCCTTTCTCTTCTCTCAACCCTCTCTCCCTCTTGTTTTCCTTCCTTTCTTCTTCCTTTCCTTCCTTCCTTTCTTTCATTCTTTCTATTCTTTCTCTCTCTCTTCCACCTTTCTCCCTCCTCTTTGTGTCCTTCCATCCTTCCTCCCTTCCTTCCTTCCTCTCTTCTCTCCTCCCTCCCTCTTGTCCCTCCTTTCTTCCTCCCTCCCTCTTGTCCTTCCTTCCTTCCTTCCTCCCTCTTGTCCTTCCTTCCTTCCTTCCTTTCTCTCTCTCTCCCTCCCTCCCTCTTGTCCTTCCTTCCTTCCTTCCTTCCTTTCTTTCTTTCTTTTTCTTTTTCTTTTGTTCTTTCTCTCTCTCTCCATCCCTTTCCCTCTCCCTCTTGTCCTTCCATTCTTCCTCCCTCTTGTCCTTCCTTCCTCCCTCCCTCCCTCCCTCTTTCCCTTCATTCCTCCCTCCCTCCCTCCCTTCCTTCGTTCCTCCCTCCCTCCCTCCCTCCCTCTTTCTCTCTCTCTCTCTCTTTCTTTCTTTCTTTTTTCACCTCTGGCTAATTCCAGAAAGGGATCTCCCGTTCAGAACCTCTCAACTGGGGTGAACACTCCCTCTTTCCCCACAAACAAACCAACAAACCAAAAGCCACATTCTTAGATTTATAAGCCTTCCTTCGCCTTGTGAATCCACAGGTTTACGTGCAAAACACACCTTCCCGGCAGTCGCTGCTCAAATAATCCCCTTCCTTCTTCTGCCTCTGAGTGGGCCGGTCGGTTTTTCAGCCTTCCGTCCTCTCGTTTCTCTTCATCCATTCCTATCTCTTAGCAGAATCCAGCTAGTCCTTGTTTAGTGACTGAAGTTGCAACGGCACTGGAAAAAGTGGCTTATGGCTGTTTTTAACACTTAAAACCGCTGCAGCACTCCCCAGGGTCACGTGGTCAAAATTCAGAGGCTGGGCAACTGACTCACGTTTATGACGGTCGCGGCGTCCCAGGGTCACGTGATCCCCTTTCGCGACCCTCTGATAGGCAGAGTCAATGGGGGAAGCCCAGATTCACTTAACAACCGTGTGACTAAGTTAACAACTGCAGTGATTCACTTAACAACAACTGTGGCAAAACAGTCAGTTGTTAAGTGAGCTGCGTCCGTCCCATTTTAAAACTTTGTTGTTAAGTGAATCACTGTGGTTGTTAAGTTAGACACCTGGGTTGTTAAGTGATTCGGGCTTCCCTCGTTTTACTTTGCTTGTCAGAAAATCACAAAAAGGGGAAATCACGTGACCCCGGGACACTGCAACTGTCATAAATACAAGTCAGTTTCCAAGCAATTGCAGCCGTCGTGTGAAAATCGGTCCTAAGTCTTTTTGTTCAGTGCTGTTGCAACTTCAAACAGTCACTAAATGGACTGTTGTAAGTCGAGGACTGCCCACGATGACGCAGCCACCGGAGGAATCTTGTCTGCCACATCAGTTGGTGATCCGGCACGGTGTCCGGCGTTGTGTTGGCCACATGTTCCTTCCCCCCCCTTCCTCCTCTCTCCGCCCCCCCCCCCCCCCCAGCAAAGAGGCTGCTGTTTTTAGTTTTATTTTCTTTGCTATTTTGGGAGCTTCTTAATTGGTGCCAGATGAGTGGAGTGCAGAAAGAGCGAGAGGCAGAGCCGGATTAGTGAGTGTGCAGAGCGTGCGAGCGGGTGGGGGATGCGTGTGCGAGACACCGCTCGGTCCTGCTGGATTCTGCTGCAGCTGTTCTTGCTTCGAACAATAGAACATATTTTAAGCAAGAATTTCCCCCTTTAATGCCTCTTGGAAGTTTGGGGTTTCTGTCTTGCTAGACAAACATCCCTGAAAAAACAAACATGGTTGGTTCAAACCACGTGAAATTTTGCTTTTCGCCTGATTTTCCCACGCTCTGAATCCCCCCCCCCAATCTGAAGAAAGTCCTTGGGGACTTCTCGTTAGATCATTTTATTGGCCTGCAAGCTTCAGAGGCAAGTGGTTTTTTTCTAGCTCTTTCTACGATACGATACGATACAACACAACACAATACAACACAGTACAATACAACACAGTACAATACAACACAATACAACACTATTCAATACAATACATAAAGTACAATGCAACACAATAAAATATAATTAATAATATAATATAATATAATATAATATAATATAATATAATATAATATAATATAATATAATATAATATAATATAATATAATATAGTATAATATAGTATAATATAGTATAATACAGTATAATACAGTACAATACAGTACAATACAGTACAATACAGTAAAATAAAGTATAATACAGTACAATATAATACAACACAATATTGGATAGGATAGGATAGGATAATACAACACAATACAATACAATGCAGTACAGTATAGTGCAGTACAACACAACACAATACAACATAATATAATATAATACAATACAGTGCAGTACAACACAGCACAACACAATATAATATAATACAATACAGTACAACGCAACACAACACAACGCAATACAATACAATATATAGATACAGAATATAATAAGGATAAGAAAATGACCTGCCAGATGACTGAATACCCACTACTTGCCCTTGTGCACTTTGGAGCAAAGACACACAACAAAATCACAGGAGGGCAGGCCAGGCCACAAAGCCAAAACTTATTCCAGAATAAAACATGTGAAGAAAATGGCACAGATTTCAACAAATGGCACTTGACTCAAAAGTCTTCCTTTGACTCCAAAGTTATCCATGTTCCAAAGACGGTATAGGGTCTCCTGCTTGACCAGGGGGCTGGACTAGAAGACCTCCACGTTCCCTTCCAGCTCTCTTCTCTTCTATAAATTTAAAACAGGCATCAGAAGTCTACTTTTATGATGGCTAAACGTATGTTATCGGCCTATCTTTCTCTAGCAATCATGGTTTGTTTAGAATGCACTGCCCTGCAAAATTTGCAGAAAAATGTCTTGCAAGGAAAGCCTGTGCAGGTGTGGGTTGCGGGTTAAAAAAGGTAAGATGGGGTCCGTGCCACTAGAGCCCGTCCATTTTAAGTAAATATCACTGGGGTAATGCAAATAAAAAGGAAGCAAGATTGGGTTGCGCAATCAAGGATGCCATCTTGACTTTTTTGACCACTGTGTGTGTATACACACACACATACACACACACACACACACACATACACACAGGCAGTCCTCAACTTACAACAGTTCATTTAGTGATCGTTCGAAGTTAGAACGGCACTGAAAAAAGGGATTTATTATCATTTTTCACATTTATGACCGTTGCAGCATCCCTGTGATCAAAATTTGGATAACTGACTCATAGTTGTGACGGTGTCCTGGGGTCACATGATCCCCTTTTGTGACCTGGGGACCAGCAAAGTCAACAGGAAAGCCGGATGCGCTTAACAACCATGGTACTAACTTATCAGCTGCAATGATTCACTTCACAACTGTGGCAAGGAAGATCGTAAAATGGGGCAAAACTCACTTAACAGCTGTCTCGCTTAGCAACAGAAATTTTGGGCTCAGTTGTGGCCGTAAGTCAAGGATTGTCTGTATTATATCGAATATGCTTGGCTGTATCCTCGACATACAAGCATTCAAAGTTATAATAGCATTGGAAAAAGAGACTTACGGCCAGTCCTCAAACTTATGACCGTCGCAGCGTGAAGGGGTCGAAATTCAGGCATTCGACATCTGACGTGTTTTGATGCTGGTTACAGCACCCCAGGATCCTGTGATCCCCATTTGCAAACTTAACAACTGCAGTGATTTGCTTAACAACGGTGGCAGAAAAGGACGTAAAATTGAACGCCACTCACTTTACAACTGCCTCGCTTAGCGATGGAAATTCTGCTCTCCGTTGTGGTCGTAAGTCGAGGACTCCCTGTGTAAAAGACAAAAGGAGATTTTTATTTCTCCAATCATAATTCAGGGGCGGGGCTTCCTTGAAACCTTCCCAGGGCAGGAGATGTGCGTCCTCGCGTTCCGATTGGGCCATCACGGAAGGACCGAGGCTGCCGATTGGTCGCTGGTCCTCTCTGTGTTTTGATTGCAAGCGGAGAAAAGTCAGAGAAAGTTTTCGCCCAACGAGAGGTTTTTCTGAGAAGAATCTGGCCCGTGAGCGGGCGCAGTCACGCCTGCTTGGTCTGGAATTAATTAGCGCGAGCTAACGAGATGCTGGGAATGAAGTCAGAATTAATTAGGAGGAAATAAAGACACTGCGCAAGAATGCGACAGAAGTGGTTTCAAGGGGAGGGGGCCGTGTTTGGGTTTTGTGTGTTGTTGTTTTTTTAAAAAAATGAACTCCTAAATCTGGTCCTAATTCCAGCAGTTTTAGGCTGCTGTGTCCTTTTCTGCAGCCAAACAAGCCCATTTGGGCAAGGGTCTCTTGCTCAAGCACCGGGTTGCACTAGATGACCTCCAAGGTCCCTTCCAACCCTGTGATTCTAAGCTTCATGGTTAAGATGGGACTAGAACTCACTGTCGCCTGGTGTTTGGTCCAGAGTCAGTAGTACTCAGTAAACCTTCCTGCTATACTAGTTCTGGTGCATCTTCTTCACTGTCCTTCTTTCAAAGCTCTTTTTTTTCTTCTTCAGCCAGGTTCAAATCCCTCCTCAACCATGGAAACTCACTAGATGCCATTTTTGGGTGCAATTTACACACGGGAAACTCCGTCACAGCTTTGGACAATTGGCAACCGCCCTCTTTTCTTTTCTCAGAGGTGGAGAAAGTAAATTCTCCAATCAAATTTTTTGGATTTGCCAGTAGAGACTGACATCCTGGGATCTCCCGGTGGTGCCCCATCCAAGTATTTATCCTGCTCACTGCAAGGGTTGAACGCTTCCTTTGCAGATCAAAGTGCCCATTTCAATGCCTGCCTTTCCTTATGCAGATTCTTTGACACCCGTTAGAGGTGTTTTTTGATAGATAGATAGATAGATAGATAGATAGATAGATAGATAGATAGATAGATAGATAGATAGATAGATAGATAGATAGATAGATAGATAGATAGATAGATAGATAGACAGACAGACAGACAGACAGACAGACATACAGACAGACAGACAGACATACAGACAACAGACAGACAGACGACACAGACAGACAGACAGAAGATAGATAGATGAGAGAGAGAGAGAGAGAGAGAGAGGAGAGAGAGAGAGAGAGAGATAAATAGCTGATAGACAGAGACAGAATAGATAGATAGATAGATAGATAGATAGATAGATAGATAGATAGATAGATAGACAGACAGACAGACAGACAGACAGACATAGACAGATAATAGATAAATAGACAGATAGATGATAGATAGATATAGATATAGATATAGATATATAGTCCTTGAGTTATGAGTTATGACCACAATTGAGCCCAAAATTTCCGTTGCTAAGTGAGCCATTTGTTAAGTGAATTTCTAGCCACAGTTGTTAAGTGAATCCCTGCAACTGTTAAGTTAATAACACGGTCGTTAAGCGAATCTGGCTTCCCCCATTGACTTTGCTTATCAGGAGGTCGCAAAAGGTAATCACGTGACCCCGGGATGCTGCGACCGTCATAAATATGAGTCAGTTTTGCCAAGCCACTGAATTTCGATCACATGACCGTGGGGATGCTGCAACGGTCGTAAGTGTGAAAAACGGTCCTAAGTCACTTTTTTCTGTGGCGTTGCAACTTTGAACGGTCACTAAATGAACTGTTGTGTGTGGAGGAATATCCTGTAATCTGTTGTGTATAACAATTTTCTTTTATGTAAAAAGCCGATTGGGATCCAAGAGAAAAGAGATGCAAATATTTTAAAGTCTCGGCAAGCGATGCGTCTGTTATGTTTTATCATAACAAATTGGCCAGAAATGCAGCTTTAACGGTAATTAAAAGCCTGGAGAATTTATTGCATTTATTGGATGGAGGCTGGCAGCGTCTTGGGAAAAGGTTAATCGACAGGGAGGAAACGGATTCTAAGGGAGAGAAATCAAAGGGACCTAAATTTTCTGTAATTCAGGGAGTCCTCATCTTACGACCACAGTAGGCTACAATTTCTGTCGCTAAGCAGGGCAGCTGTTCAGCAAGCTGCACCCGATTTTATGCCCTTGCTGTTTTTAAGTGAGAAACACCCGATTTTACGACCTTTTTGCCATGGTTATTAAGGGAATCACTGCAGTTATTAAGGGAATCACACGGTCGTTAAGTGAATCCAACTTCCCAGAAGGTGGCTGGGAAGGTCACCGATGATGGTCACGTGACTCTGGGATGGTGCAACCTTTGTAAGTACATGCCGGTTACCAAGTGCCGAAATTTAGATTATATGACGGAGGGGATGCTGCGACGGTCATAAGTGTGAGGACCGGTCACGTCACTTTTTTCAGTAGTGTTATGACGGTCGCTAAATGAAAGGTTGTAGGCCAAAGATCCAGGTAGTCCTCAATTTATAAGCATTCGTTAGCCTGGCCATAGAAGCAGCTGCCGCTTCTGCTAACTCGGCCCAAACGACGGAGCAGCAGGTCGTTCTAGCGGCCGCCATTTTGAACGCCCGTAAATCACACAGAAGGCCAGGATTAAGGAGCGGCATTTCGCGAGTGCCGCTTCTCCCTTAACAGCTTGCTGCATACTAAGGCTATTGCAATCAGGCAACAGAAACAGCCTCCCAGCCATTAAGGACGTCTTCAGTCGGTCCCAGCAACTCCAAATGCTTCAGGCCGTGGCTGAGTGCCCGCTTCAACTGCCACCATTTCAGTGCTCCTACACACCACCGATTTGGCTGCTTATAGGTGTGCTGGCCGTACCATTAAGTTGGTCTTGCCGCCACCAACCGGATCACAAGTGTGCTGGCCGTACCGTTAAGTTGGTCTTGCCGCCACCAACCGGATCACAAGTGTGCTGGTCGTACCGTTAAGTTGGTCTTGCCACCACCAACCGGATCACAAGTGTGCTGGTCGTACCGTTAAGTTGGTCTTGCCGCCACCAACCGGATCATAAGTGTGCTGGTCATACCGTTAAGTTGGTCTTGCCGCCACCAACGGGATCACAAGTGTGCTGGCCGTACCGTTAAGTTGGTCTTGCCACCACCAACCGGATCACAAGTGTGCTGGTCGTACCATTAAGTTGTTCTTGCCGCCACTAAGAGGATTACAAGTGTGCTGGCTATTCCATTAAGTTGGTCTGCCGCCACTATCAGGATTGTGAGTGTGCCGGTTATTGCCGCCACCACCGCTAGCCACAACTTGGCTCCTTGCTGCTGGGGTCAACTCTCTGTTACATTGCTGTGATATCTCTAATTTGCAATGGCAGACAACACTGCAGCTCAGATGTCTCAAGGTGCCTCCAGCAATTCTTCCAGGCACAAGAAATCCAGATCAGCCAAACAAGAGGCTGCTGGGAAATTCAGATCCAGAGCTATCTCTGGCAAAAGGTCGTCTAAAGCTGCTGAGAAAAAGCAAGCAGGAGGCACCAGGCATTGGAAAAACAGTTCTCCAAAGCTGCAAAGCAACAGAACGAGTTGGTCAGGCTACTCCTGTTCCCATGGAGGCATCGGTTTTTGGCCCTCAACAGGCTCCTTCAACCTCTGCTGCTCCAAGTGAAGTGTTAATACCACTTTACAATGTCTGGGTAAGGCCACACTTGGAATCCTGCATCCAGTTTTGGTCACCACGATGTAAAAAAGATGTTGAGACTCTAGAAAGAGTGCAGAGAAGAGCAACAAAGATGATCAGGGGACTGGAGGCTAAAACATATAAGGAAAGATTGATGGAATTGGGTATGTCTAGTTTAAAGAAGAGAAGGACAAGGGGGGACATGATAGCAGTATTCCAGTATCTCAGGGGTTGCCCCAAAGAAGAGGGAGTCGAGCTCTTCTCCAAAGCGCCTGAAGGCAGGACAAGAAGCAACGGATGGAAACTAACCAAGGAGAGAAGCAACCTAGAACTAAGGAGAAACTTCCTGACAGTTAGGACAATTAACCAGTGGAACAACCTGCCTCCAGAAGCGGTGAATGCTCCAACACTGGAAGTTTTTAAGAAGAGACTGGACAGCCATTTGTCTGAAATGGTATAGGGGTTCCTGCCTGAGCAAGGAGTTGGACTAGATGACCTCCAAGGTCCCTTCCAACTTTATTATTATTATTATTATTAAGTGCCTGGTCTCCAGTTCGTTTTTCCCATGGCAGAACAGGTAGAGATGGTTCCCCTTTCCAGTGAGGGGCTTGGCCTTCAGACCCCTGCTCCTCCAAATACAGCTAGGCGTCTGGGCCCAGAGGCCACATTCACCCCTGCAGCGGCAGGGCTTCGCCCCTCAGAGACTCAGGAGACAGTGTTATCAGAGCAACTGCAGGTTCTGATTTCTCAGGCTATCGCCCAAGGCGTAGCTTTGACCCTACACCAGAGATCTCGACCTGAGTCAATAGCATCAGGGATCCCATCTTATCTCTCCCAGGCGAAAGCAGCCACATATCAGGGGTCGGTTTCTCCCTCCCATTCCTCCAGGAGCAGAAAGCCGTTCACAGGGGACGACGAACAGACGGAGCAGGGGATGTCAGAAGATGAGGACTTATCCCCTGATCCTCCGCCTTTCGTAGGCCTGTTTAATCCGGCCCTCTTTAAGTCCTTACTCCACAAGGCCAGGAGCACCGCTCAAACTGGCTCTGAAGGGGTCCCTCAGGCTGAGCCTCCCACCAGCCAGGGTCCAACCAGTACGGTCTTTTCAGAACCAACCTTTACCCAGCGAGACATTCCCTGCCCTCCCCTTTTCCTCAATACAGTCCAAAGACAATGGGGGACGCCTGGCACCTTTCCATCCCCGGGGGGGGGACTGATAAAAAGTTGTTTAATGTGGCCCCAGCACTGCCAGAGGTGCTAGCAGTCCCCACTGTAGCTGAGCCCTTAGCACCATTGTTTTCTTCCTTCACGGAGATATGGCGGAGGCCTTGAATTCAGAGGATAAGAAAGCGGAGCTCAATTTCCGCAGGACCCATCAAGTCTCAGCATGGGCGGTAAAGGCAGCTACATCCACTTCCTTTTTCGCCAGAATCTCACACCTCTGGCTTCGCCAGTTGCAGGCTAGGGTCCCGCCAGAAGAGGTACGGATGCACCACGACTTAAACAAATTAGTGGCTGCATCAGAATACATGGCGGACTCATCATTACACGCGGCCAGATTTTCCTCTCGGGCATTAGCGTCTAACGTCACCTCTCGCAGACTTTTGTGGCCCAGACAGTGGGCGAGCGGATGCTAGGTCCAAATGGTGGTTGGCTACAGCCCCTTACAGGGGAGGCCAGTTATTTGGAGAGGCACTAAATCCTTATCTGACTGAAAATAAGGATAAACGCAAGGTCATGTCCCATCTTATTAGAAGGGCAGATAGGAGAGTTACGCCCTACGCCTGCCCTTTCGCTCAACCGAAACAGGGTCGGAATTCACTCATTTCTCCCGCCCTTAGCCTCCCAGACCTGACCGTCAATTCGACAGATCTGGTAACAGGGACGGCCCAGACAGCAATTTCAGGCCAAGCGGCCCTTTCAGGACACGGGAGGCCATCCTTTTAGAAGGTCCAAGTGACAGCAAGGATGCCTCTCCCTTGAAATTTTGAAAGCCTTACAAACACTCTCAGGCCATTCGGAAGGCCAGAGTTAAGGAGCGATATTTCGAAGATGCTGCTTCTCCAATCCCAGGCTTCTTGGCAGCTCACCACATACCAAGGCTATTAAATGCTGCCATTTTCAGCGCCTCTTCCTATCACCGATTTCGCTACTTATAAGTGTGCTGGCTACCCCATTAAGTTGGTCCTGCCGCCACTAACAGGATCAGACGTGTGTGGGCTACCCGATTAAGTTGGTCCTGCCGCCACTAACAGGATCAGACGTGTGTGGGCTACCCGATTAAGTTGGTCCTGCCGCCACTAACAGGATCAGACGTGTGTGGGCTACCCGATTAAGTTGGTCCTGCCGCCACTAACAGGATCAGACGTGTGTGGGCTACCCGATTAAGTTGGTCCTGCCGCCACTAACAGGATCAGACGTGTGTGGGCTACCCCATTAAGTTGGTCCTGCCGCCACTAACAGATCAGACTGTGTGGGCTACCCCGCTTAAGTTGTCCTGCCGCCAACTAACAGGATCAGATGTGTGTGGGCTACCCCTTAAGTTGGTCCTGCCGCCACTAACAGGATCATACGGTGTGTGGTCTCAATACCCTATTAGTTGGTCCTGCCGCACTAAACAGGATCAGACGTGTGTGGGCTACCCGATTAAGTTGGTCTGACCGCCACTAACGAGGAGTCAGACTGTGTGGCTACCCCCATTAAGTTGGTCCTGCCGCCACTAACAGGATCAGAACGTGTGGTGGGCTAACCCCATTAGTTGGTCCTGCCGCCATAACAGGATCAGACATGTGTGGGGCTACCCGATTAAGTTTGTCCCTGCCACCATTACAGATCAGACTTGTTTGGCTACCCATTAAGTTGTCCTGACCGGCCCTAACAGATCAGACGTTTGTTGGCTGCCCTAGTTAGTTGGTCCGGCGCACTAACAGGATCGACGTGTGTGGGCTCTACCCCTTAAGTTGTCCTGCCGCACTAACGGATCAGACGTGTTTGGGCTACCCTATTAGTTGTCCGCCCGCCCTACAGGATCAATGTGTGTGGGCTAACCATTAAGTTGGTCCTCCGCCACTAACAGAATCAGACGTGTGTGGTCTACCCTGTTAAGTTGGTCCTGCCGCCACTAACAGGATCAGACGTGTGTGGGCTACCCGATTAAGTTGGTCCTGCCGCCACTAACAGGATCAGACGTGTGTGGGCTACCCCATTAAGTTGGTCCTGCCGCCACTAACAGGATCAGACGTGTGTGGGCTACCCCATTAAGTTGGTCCTGCCGCCACTAACAGGATCAGACGTGTGTGGGCTACCCCATTAAGTTGGTCCTGCCGCCACTAACAGGATCAGACGTGTGTGGGCTACCCGATTAAGTTGGTCCTGCCGCCACTAACAGGATCAGATGTGTGTGGGCTACCCCATTAAGTTGGTCCTGCCGCCACTAACAGGATCAGACGTGTGTGGGCTACCCGATTAAGTTGGTCCTGCCGCCACTAACAGGATCAGACGTGTGTGGGCTACCCGATTAAGTTGGTCCTGCCGCCACTAACAGGATTGTGAGTGTGCTGGCTATCCCATTAAGTTGGTCCCGCCGCCACCACTTCTAGCCACAAGTTGGCTCCTTGCTACTGGATCACCTCTACGTTGCAAGCACATGGAGATTTACCTGTCTCAGGAACGTCGGGACAGTATCCGATCCCTAGTTACCCAGATTCAAAGGGAGCGAGTAGTCACCCTAGCAACTCTTTCTCAACTGCTAGGAAAGATGGTTTCCTGCATAGCAGTAGTTCCTTGGGCTCGACTCCACTCCAGAACCCTCCAATGGTTCTTGCTGCCGTTCCAGAGACTAGGCACCAGTTTCTCCATCCACAGGGTAAGGGTCCCGTCACAGACCCGGAAATCCCTCCACTGGTGGGTCTCCCCAGAGATGGCCAAGGGGACCTTATAGAAGGAGCCCAACCGATTCATCCTAACATCGGATGCCAGCCTGTTCGGCTGGGGAGCGCACCTGTAATCCCAGTTGGCCCAGGGTCGGTGGTCCCGGTTAGATCTGAAGCACAACACAAACTGGTTGGAGCTCAGATCTCTACATCTGGCTCTACGCCACTTTAGCAGCACAGTGGCCAGGCAACACGTTCTAGTCCTCACGGACAACGTGGCGGCGAAAGCCCATATCAACAGGCAAGGGGGGACCCACTCCGGGCCCCTCATGGCCGAGGCTCAATTGTTGGGAACCTGGGCGGAGACCAACCTCTCCTCCCTCAAGGCCGAGTACATCTCGGGAGAGACCGAATCGGCAAGCGGAGTTCTTGAGCAGGGCAACAGTGGCCCACTCTGCACCCTGATCTCTTCAGGGAGATATCGGAGAGGTTCGGTCATCCAGTGCTGGACTTGTTCACTACCCCGGCGAATTCCCGGCTCCCGAGATTCTTCTCCCGGTTCCCGTCTCCAGGGGCGGAAAGGGTAGTGCAGGTCGTCCTCAAATTACGACTGTAATGGAGCCTGCCCATCACGGTCGTAACTCGTAAAGTGGGTCGGTCATGCGGCTGACTTGATTCTGCAACCTTTTTTGCGACAGTCGTTAAGTTAACACAGCAGTCGTTAAGTGAACCCATGGTTTGCTCTCTAGGCTGGTTTTGCTGAAAATCAGAAATAAAGGTGGGATTTTGGCAAAAAACGTTGTAAAACGCGATCTGTGACTGCAAATGTCTGTGCGGGGCACCGACTGTCATGTATTCGAATCTGAGTTGTAGATACAGGCAGTCCTTGACTTACGACCACAATGGACCCCAAAATTTCTGTTACTAAGTGAGACAGTTGTTAAGTGACTTTTGCCCCATTTTATGACCTTTCCTGCCACAGTTGTTAAGTGAATCACTTCAGTTTTTAAGTTAGCAACATGGTCGTTAAGTGAATCTGGCTCCCCCCTCAGTGACTTTGCTTGTCAAAAAGTTGCAAAAGGGGATCACGTGATCCCAGGATGCTGTGACCGTCATAACTATGAGTCAGTTGCCAAGTATCTGAATTTTGATCACATGAGGATGTTGTAATGGTCGTATGTTCCAAAAGTGGTGCCGTTGTAACTTGTAAACGGTCACTAAATGAGCTGTTGTAAGTCGAGGACTAATTGGGCCCACAGGTTGGTCCATCGTGACTTTGAATGGCCGCTAAGCAACTGGTCGTATGTCGAGAACTACCAATAACAGCAACCAACCACCTCATTCTGATGTCACGAATCCTGCAGCATGCAGGGGGTTGGACTGGATGACCTCTTAGGTCCCGAGAGAGAGCCGATTCCCATCTGGAAAAGCGTCTTATCTCTTCCGACTTTTCCTTCCCAGCTCAAACCCACGAAAAGAAACGCCTAATTGTTTCAGAATGCCTTTTAACGAGTCGCACTCGGCGTCTCCCATCTGGAACCGGTTGTGTTCTTCTCAATTTGTCAGTCTTCCTGCGCTTAAATTTGTTCCAGTCCATTTCGGCATGTTTATGATGGCTTTTTTTAAAACAACAACAACAACAAAACACAAATAATGTTTGCCTAAGAATTCTGAAGGCAAAACAAGCATCTCGGGGTCAACACTTTGGGGCAGTTTTTGCAAGATGCATTAAAGTAGTGCGACGATTGCACTAAGAACGGGAAACGTTGAGGCTGAAATGTATTCTCTGCTTGTAGACACACACACACACACCCTCCTGTACAGCTGCAGCCATTTCTATTTCTGGGGGGGGGGAACCAGAATATTTGTAGCTTAGGGGTTGAACTTAGGGTGGGGGGTCCTTGGTGATCTCTGAGCTGGGTGGTTTCCTTGCAGACCCAACTAGGGAACGTCATTAGTGCTAGAAGGGAGGAGGAGGAGGAGGAGGAGGAGGAGGAGGAGGAGGAGGAGAGGAGGAGGAGGAGGAGGAGGAGGAGGGAGGAGGAAGACTGTGGGGTCCTTGGTGCTCTCTGAGCTGGGTGGTTTCCTTGCAGACGTTTCATCACCCAACTAGGAAACATCATCAGTGCTAGAAGGGAGGGGGGTTGCAGGGAGGAGGAGGAGGAGGAGGAGGAGGAGGAGGACTGTGGGGTCCTTGATGCTCTCGGAGCTGGGTGGTTTCCTTGCAGACGTTTCATCACCCAACTAGGAAACATCATCAATGCTAGACGCTAGAATCCCTTTCCCTTCTAGCACTGATGACGTTCCCTAGCTGGGTCATGAAACGTCTTCAAGAAAACCACCCATCCCGGAGACCACCAAGGACCCCACATTTCTATTTCTAAATATTTCCAGCCATTTCTATAACAATGACCTCACTCTCATCACCAACACCTAAAATTAGACTTTTTTTTTTTTTTTAGGTTCAAGTATAAAATCCAGAAGTGGTTTCCAAATGGAAACAAAAACTAGATAAATTCTTTTCTTTAATTAGCACAATCAGTTTTAGGATCTCTGCCAACCCCATCACTTCACCATCCATTTTTGTATTGTGGGAAAATTGCTCGCATGAAGTTCTCGCCAATGTGCAAGCTGATTGTTGCAACGTTGATCTCCCTGTTTAATTCCAGATGTTGTTCGTCTCTTTCTCTCTTTTTTCCTCCTCGCTCTTCAGCCTCCTAATAAATAAAGCTTTTAGTTGTTGAAGCAAACCGCCCTGTCAAAATCGGATAGGTTCAATCGAAACACACAGGAGTGTATTTGCAAGACCTCATGGTGTGGAGGATGTCCAAAACACACACACACAATTCATACTTTGACGTGGCTGAAAGTATTTTCCTGTCTCCAAAGCTCAGGACTGCTGAGCTGGTTGGTGTTTCCCTGACTTGAAAGATGCAAGGGCAGCTTTGCTCCAGAAAGGCTGGAATGGTTGACGTTCTAGGTCTAACAATGGGTCTAAGCTGTAGAAGGAATATCTAGAACAGTGGTTCTCAATCTTGGTAACTTTAAGATGTGTGGATCTCAACTCCCAGAATTCCCAGCAAGTCATGCTAAGATGCGAGGCCAGCTTTATTCCAAACAGGCTGGAATGGTTGACGTTCTAGGTTCCAATCCATAGAAGGAATATCTAGAACAGTGATAGAACGGTGTTACTCATTCTTGGACACTTTAACTCAGAATTCAACTCCCAGAATTGCCCAGCCAGCCATGCTAAGATGCAGGGGATGGTGGACATGCTAGGTCTAACAATGGTTCCAAACTGTAGAAGGAATATCTAGAACAGTGGTTATCAATCTTGGCAGCTTTAAGAGTGTGGACTTCAACTCCCAGAATCCCCTAGCTAGCCATGTTGATATGAAGATTCTCTCCGGATTGGCTCAAATTGTGGATGTTCTCGGTCCAACATATACTTCCAAGCTGTAGAAGGAATATCTAGAACAGTGATTTTCAACCTTGGCCACTTTAAGATGTGTGGACCTCAACTCCCAGAATCCCCCAGCCAAACATGCAGAGATGAAGGTCCAACATCTTTCCAGATACGCTGGAATGGTGGACAATCTAAGTCCAGCACATAGTTCTAATCTGTAGAAGGAATATCTAGAACAGTGGCATCTTTAAGACGTATGGACCTCATCTCCCAGAATCCCCCAGAGATGCAGGACCAGCTTCTATCCAGTTGGTCTGGAAAGGTGGATGTTGAGATGAGAGTTGGCTGGGGAATTCTGGGAGTTGAGGTCCAAAAGTCTTAAAGTGGTCAAGGTTGAGAGACACTCATCTAGATCCCTTTTCCACCGTTGTCCTCTTTGACTTAATAGAAAATCCGCAGCATGAAGAAGGACCTTCTTTTCCTGAATTATTATTATTATTATTATTATCCTAAATCTCTCCCAGTTCCTCCTGATTTCTCCTTGACTTCTTCTCAAGGGTGGACATTCTTCCAACTGGCAGATTCGGCCAACTTGAAGGGGGTCAATGTGCTCTGGAAAGAGAATTCCAGTGTGTGTCACCTGGAAATTTTGAGTTGAAATCACACATCCTGGAAGGAGGCCATCTTAAACCACGTTGGTCATTCCGGCCAAGAAAATGACAGAGACGTATTTGTGAAGACCAACTTGCCTTCACAAGGGAGTCTTTCCCTTAATCGTATTAGCTGGATTTAATTTATTGACCTTGCTGGTTGAATCATATTTAGTTGGGGGGCTGAGGTCCACCCATTTCTCGGGCCTGGCATCGCCTGGTGGTTGGAAGGAGAAGCTCTGATGCCTTCTCCAGATGTGATCTTTGGACCAGTAAGAGACGGGCAGTGCCATGCTGGCCGTGCCAGGGATTCCAGATGTTTCTGTTTTGAGGAACAACATGTGGACGTCAATCTGGAGGGCGTAAGATGGTGGCTGGTTTACTCATTTGTCTGTTGGCCCTTCCTTGCTGCCTGAGGTCTATCCTTCCATGTTGGTGACTTCTGGACTGGTAGACTTGGGAGAAACATCTCAGCCTTGCAACGACGAGAACTTCCAGATCTCAGGAATGGTGACCCCTTGGTCCCATCTTGATCTTTGGAGCAAAACCTTTAGGCAGGCACGCCCTACCTGGAATTGGTGGGATCTTCATAGGGGAAGATCTGATGTTAGAGTCAGGAAGGTCCCTGAGTTCTGGCTAGGGAAGGGTCCTGAAGGACAAGCCCACCAGGGTCTTTGGGGGTCTTTGGGATGTGGCAGAGCTCAGGGTGGCATGCCAAAGTGCCTCATGTGGGTCAATCATTGGTGGCCAAAGCTGTGAGTTCACTCTTCCTTCCTTCCTTCCTTCTTTCCTTTCTTTCTTTCTCTTTCGTTCCTTCCTTCCTCCCTTTCTTTCTTTCTCTTTCCTTTCTCCTTTATTCTTTCTTTTACATGTTATACCCTCCCTCCCACCCACCATTCCTTCCTTCCTTCCATTCATTCTTTCTTTCTTTCTGTATGCACTCCCTCGCTCCCTCTTTTGCTTCTTTGCCTTTCTTCCCTTCCTTCTTTACTTCCTTCCTTCATTTTTCTTCCTTTTTCTTCTTCCTTTTTCTCTTTCTCTCTTTCTCCCTTATTTACGTCTGTTTCTTTCTTTCCTTTTCTTTTCTCTTGCTTTTCTCTCTCCCTTCCTCTTTCTTCCTCTTCCTTTCTTGCCCTCCTTCCTCTTCCTCCCTTCCTCCCTCCTTCTCCATTTCCTCCCTTCCTCCCTCGTTTCTTTCCTTCCCTCAGTTTCTCCTTCCTTCCTTCCTTTTTCTTCTTCCTTTTTTCTTTCTCTCTTTCTCCCATATTTCTTTCTTTCCTTTATTTCTCTTGCCTTTCTCTCTCCCTCTTACTCTCTCTTCCTCTTCCTTTCTTGCCCTCCTTCCTCTTCCTTCCTCCCTCCTTCTCCATATCCTCCCTCCCTCCCTCCCTTGTTTCCCTCCTTCCTTCTTTCCTTCCTTCCTATCCATTCATCCTTCCTTCCTTCCTTCCCTCCGTCCTTCCTCCATTATTCTCCTTGCCCTTCCCTCCGCTTCCGCTCTGTCTTTTCCTGGTACTCTTGAGGCTTCTGTCTCCAGTTTCTTTCCAAGCAGGACTCATCCTTCCCGTAACAGAACCACCACAAGGGTTCACCAGCCCCCCCCCCGCCGCCGCCTGCCTGCCTGCAGTTGGCACTGCCCTGCTCAGAGTGCCAGCCTGACCTTGGGGTGATTTATATTCTGTTCTGCAGCTAGACAAACACCTTGGGAGCTGGGTTGGCGTCTCTTTCTGTGCGAAGATGCAGAAGGTTTTTGTGGGCTTCCCACATGGAGCAGATGTTGAGTCAAGCACGAAAGAAAAAAAAGAAAAGAAAAGAAAAAAAGAAGGAAGGAAGGAAGGAAGGAAGGAAGGAAGGAAGGAAGGAAGGAAGGAAGGAAGGAAGGAAGGAAGGAAGGAAGGGGGCAGAAAAGAGGAAGGAAGGAAGGAGAGAGGGAAGGAAGTACAGAAGAAAAAGAAAGAGAGGAAGGAAGGAAGGAAGGAAGGAAGGAAGGAAGGAAGGAAGGAAGGAAGGAAGGAAGGAAGGAAGGAAGGGGGACAGAAGGGAGGGAAAGATGGAAGGAAGGGAAGGAAAGAGGGAAAGAAGTACAGAAGAAAAAAGGGAGGGAAGGAGAAAGGAAGGACAGAAAAAAAAGAAAAGAAGGAAGGAGAAAGAAGAAAGGGATGGTGGGAAGGAAGGAAGGAAGGCGAGAGGGAAGGACGTACAGAAGAAAAAGAAAGGAAAGAAGGGGATGGAAGGAAGGAAGGAAGGAAGGGAGAAAGAAGGAGAGAATGGAGGGAGAAGGGATGGAGAGATAGAAGGAAGGAAGGAAAGGAAAAGGGAGGAAGTACAGAAGAAAAAGAAAGAAGGGAGGGAAAGAAAAAGGAAGGGAGGGAGGAAGAGAGGAAGGGAGGAAGGAAGGAAGGAAGGAAGGAAGGAAGGAAGGAAGGAAGGAAGGAAGGAAGGAAGGAAGGAAGGACGGACTATGGAGTCCTGGGTGCTCTCTGAGCTGGGTGGTTTCCTTGCAGACGTCTCGTGACCCAACTAGGGAACGTCATCAGTGCTAGAAGGGAGGAGGAGGAGGAGGAGGAGGAGAGGAAGACTCTGGCATCCTTGGTGCTCTCTGATGGTTTCCTTGCAGACGTCTCTCGACCCAACTAGGGAACATTATCAGTGTGAGGAGGAGGAAGGAAGGAAGGAAGGAAGGAAGGAAGGAAGGAAGGAAGGAAGGAAGGAAGGAAGGAGAGAGGGAAGGAAGTACAGAAGAAAAAGAAAGGAAGGAAGGGGATGGAAGGAAGGGAGGGAGAAAAACGGTCATAAGTCACTTTTTTCAGTGCTGCTGTAACTTTGATCAGTCGCTAAACGTAAATCCAGGATTGGCTACATCTGCAGAATGAGAGGCCACCAGTGGGCTTTCCATGCGACAAGTCCCACTTCTGTGCGGTGATTTGTGTCTGTGATCTCCCATCGCTTTACAACTTCCTTGTTTCTGTCTTGCAGATGGATTTTGTGCCCCCGAGTGGGACAACCTCATTTGCTGGCCCCAGGGCCCCCCCGGGAAAGTGGTCTCCATGCCCTGCCCAGATTACATCTACGACTTCAACCATGAGGGTAAATATGGACTTGCCTATCCGTCTCTGTCTATCTGTCTGTCTGTCTGTCTGTCTATCTCATCTATATGTCTCTAATATCTATATCTATATCTATATCTATATCTATCTGTCTGTCTGTCTGTCTGTCTATCATCTATCTATCATCATATCTATCTATCTATCTATCTATCTATCTATATTTGTCTGTCTGTCTGTCTGTCTATCATCTATCTATCTATCTATCTATCTATCTATCTATCTATCTATCTATCTATCTATCTATCTATCTATCTATCTATCTATGATGTATCATCTATCTACCTATCTGTCCATTGATCTATCATTTATCTATCATCTATCTTCTTATCTATCCTCTAGATATCAATCAAACTATTCTTTTATCTATCATCTATCATCTCTTCTCTCTGTGTCAGTCAGTCAGTCTGTCTATCTATCTATCTATCTATCTGTCTCTGTCTGTCTGTCTGTCTGTCTGTCTGTCTGTCTGTCTGTCTGTCTGTCTGTCTATCTATCTATCTATCTATCTATCTATCTATGATGTATCATCTATCTACCTATCTGTCCATTGATCTATCATTTATCTATCATCTATCTTATCTATCCTCTAGATATCAATCAAACTATTCTTTTATCTATCATCTATCATCTCTTCTCTCTCTGTGTCTGTCTGTCTGTCTGTCTGTCTGTCTGTCTGTCTGTCTGTCTGTCTGTCTGTCTGTCTGTCTGTCTGTCTGTCTGTCTGTCTGTCTGTCTGTCTATCTATCTATCTATCTATCTATCTATCTATCTATCTATCTATCTATCTATCTATCTATCTATCTATCTAAATGACACATGCCTCACACCCACTTCAGTAAAGGTGTGGATCAAATAAAGGTATAATCTGGCAGGGCTGAACACTTGGCAGGTGCGCAATGAAGAAGCTGCTGAGAGCAATTCATATTGTTAACATTTTCATGCTGATCCCGGCTATCTCCCCTTTCAATCCTTTGCAGGAAATGTCTCAAAAATCCTCTTTCAATATGAAGAAGGATAATTTGCTTTAAATTCAATTAAATTCAATCCCCGGATTTGGAGGAATAACACAGATCCTCTGATCCAAAATTCCCGCTTTTTAAATTTCATGTGGCAGGCTGTTCCACAGGATGACCGCTGGTGCCAGTGTTTCTCAGTCTCAGCCACTTTAAGAAGCGTGGATTCAACTCCCAGAATTCCCTAGCCCCCCGGGGGGATTCGGTCCAGCCACACCTCCAAACCCCTTAAAATCAGCCGAAATAAATCCAAGAGAAACTTGAAAGAAATTCTAAACCTTCCGAGAATAAAGCAGAAAAACAGAAGCCTCTTTTTTCAGTCTCAACCAAACCTTCCATAAATTGAGAATCGTGGTTCGTAGGCCCACTAGCTGAAACAGCCCAGGCTCTCCAGCCACCCACGGCACACCTCCTGGCCCTCTGACCCTATTCCTGCCCCCTTTGTGTGGGTCCAACCGAGGCACAACTTTGGGGTACCAAGAGGTGACCAAAGGCAATTTCTTCCCTGTTTCACGTCGTCTCTGCCCTTCTGCCAGGTTATGCCCATCGGCAGTGTGACCTGAACGGCAGCTGGGCGTTGGTGCCCAACCAGAACCGTACCTGGGCAAACTACACCGAATGCGCCAAGTTTCTTGTCATCGACAGCACAGAAAAGGTGAGTGGCGACCTGGGTGACGAGAAGGATATGGGACACACGGGGGTTTGAATTTGATTGATTGATTGATTCATCAAATCATTCATTCATTCATTCATTCATTCATTCATTCATTCATTCATTCATAATCTTTATTTATTTAATCATAAATTATTAACTTACAACCAGAAGTTGTAGTTGCTCCATCACTGGAGTTTTTAAAGAAGAGATTGGACAACCCTTTGTTGGAATAGCATAGGGTCTCCTGCTTGAGTAGGGGGTTGGACTAGATGAACTTCCAACTCTGCTCTTCTCTGATTCTGTACGGGTCTCCTGCTTGAGCAGGGGGTTGGACTAGATGACCTCCTAGGTCCCTTCCAACTCTGTTATTCTGTTATTTATTTATAATCTATATTGATTAATTAAACATAATTAATTAAATATAATTAATTAATTGATTGATTATATTTATTGGATTTCTATCCCGCCTTTATTATTTTCATAAACAACTCAAGAGAGCGAACAGACATGATACTCCTTCCGCCTCTTATTTTCTGCACGACAACAACCTTGTGAGGTGGGTGGGGCTGAGAGAGAAAGACTGGCCCAGAGTCACCCAGTCGGCTTTCATGCCTGAGGTGGGACTAGAACTCACCACGATTGGCCCAGAGTCACCAACTTTCATGCCTAAGGCGGAACTAGAACTCACCGTCTCCTGGTGATTGGCCCAAAGTCACCAACTGGCTTCCATGTCTAAGGCGGGACTAGAACTCACCGTCTCCTGGTGATTGGCCCAGAGTCACCAACTTTCATGCCTAAGGCAGGACTAGAACTCACCGTCTCCTGGTGATTGGCCCGGAGTCACCAACTGGCTTTCATGCCTAAGGCAGGACTAGAACTCACCGTCTCCTGGTTTCTAGACCACTACACCAAACTGGCTCAGAATTATCTAGGTGCAGAACTGGTGCTTTCAGCTGAGCTCCAAAGCAGCTGCAAAGTTTCACACAATTGTGAAAATGTGAGCAATAACGAAACACTCAATGTTGTCCCCTGCTGATTGTGGCTTCAGCGCAGCTCATTAACTTCCATAATTGGCTTACTAAGCCCCCCCCCCCCGAGTTTAGCATGCCAGTTAATAGAAACACTGCCTCAGTTACATTTTGTAAGCCATCCTGGCCTGTTGCAGTGGCAGCTATGCATAATGCATTCAATTACAGTTAGTCCCCAATTTACGAGCAGAATTGGGAACGGAATGTGAACTGCTAAGTGAGGTGGCCATTAAATGACTCAAACTTGACCTTGTAAGCTTTTTTGCCTCAGTTGTTAAGTTAATCACTTCAGTTGCTGGCTGGGAAGGTTGCAAATGTTGATAATGTGACATCCAGTCACCGAGCTGGCTTTGACGCCTAAAGTGGGACTAGAACTCTCCGTCTCCTGGTGATTGGCCCATAGTCACCCAGCCGGCTTTCACGCCTAAGGAGGGACTAGAACTCACCATCTCCTGGTGATTGGCCCAAAGTCACCCAGCTGGCTTTCATGCCTAAGGCGGGACTAGAACTCACCGTCTCCTGGTGATTGGCCCAAAGTTACCCAGCTGGCTTTCATTCCTAAAGTGGGACTAGAACTCACAGTCTCCTGGTGATTGGCCCATAGTCACCCAGCTGGCTTTCATGCCTAAGGCGGGACTAGAACTCACCGTCTCCTGGTGATTGGCCCAAAGTTACCCAGCTGGCTTTCATGCCTAAAGTGGGACTAGAACTCACAGTCTCCTGGTGATTGGCCCATAGTCACCCAGCCGACTTTCACACATAAAATGGGGTTAGAACTCACCGTCTCCTGGTGATTGGCCCAAAGTCATCCAGCTGGCTTTCATGCCTAAGGAGGAACTAGAACTCACCATCTCCTGGTGATTGGCCCAAAGTTACCCAGCCGACTTTCACGCCTAAAGTGGGACTAGAACTCACCGTCTCCTGGTGATTGGCCCAAAGTCACCCAGTGGCTTTGACGCCTAAAGTGGGACTAGAATTCACCATCTCCTGGTGATTGGCCCAAAGTCACCCAGCTGGCTTTCATGCCTAAGGAGGGACTAGAACTCACCATCTCCTGATGATTGGCCCAAAATCTCCCAACTGGCTTTGACGCCTAAGGAGGGACTAGAACTCCCGGTCTCCTGGTGATTGGCCCAAAGTCGCCCAGCCAGCTTCATTCAATGCTGGCTTGGAACTGACGTCCACCCATCTTAGATTGACAAGCACATCTCTGCATCCTTTTGTGTGTATGTGTGTATTGCAGGAAGTTTTTCATCGGCTTTATGTGATTTATACCGTCGGTTATTCCATCTCGCTGGGATCGCTGACAATTGCGGTTATGATCTTAGCTTATTTCCGGTAAGTTGGGGCCATGGCTGATGAAAAGCCTTCCTTCCATAGATCCCCTTTCTCCTGCGAGGTTTTGCAAATAAGGTCAAAAAAGTCAAAATGGCAGCTACGGCAATGCCAATCCCCACCCCTTGTGAAGGTCCGCCCCTTCACATGTCCAAACAAAGGGGTGGGGCTTCCATCACATTGTATTTATAACCATAGAGTCCTAGAATCAGAAAGACTGGAAGGGACTTCTGAGATCATCTAGTCCAACCCCCTGCCCAAGATAGGAGATCTCATACCATCCCAATCAAACTAATGTCCAATCTTTTCTTGAAAAGCTCTCTGCCATCTTGACTTATTTGACCCACGTAAAGGCCAAGATTGGCTTTTAGCTACCTTAACTGGTTTTAAATTGGTTTATGGGGCCATTATTTTGTATTTCACGTAAAGAAAAAGCAGCATAGAAAATCCTTATTGCTTGTGTGGTTTTTGCTTGCTTTCAATCTATCCATGCACTGTGTTCTATATCTTATTTCGTTATGTTTCTAAATTTATAAAAGCTGCTATTTCATAAAACAAACGACATTTGTCCTATTGTTTTGGCTTTTCTTTTCTTTTTTTCTACTATTCTATTTTGTTCTACTCTATTCTGTATATTCTGTGCTGTTCTGTTCTCAATTCTCTCTTCTTTATTCTATTCTGTTATGTTCTACATTCTGTTCTATTCTCTATTCAGTATATTCTGTTCTATTCTCTGTTCTCTGTTCTCTGTTCTCTGTTCTCTGTTCTATTATCTATTATTCTATTCTATTCTATTCTATTCTACTCTACTCTACTCTATTATCTATTATTCTATTCTATTCCATTATCTATTATTCTATTCTGTTCTATTCCATTATCTATTATTCTATTCTATTCTATTCTATTCTACTCTACTCTACTCTATTATCTATTATTCTATTCTATTCCATTATCTATTATTCTATTCTATTCTATTCCATTATCTATTATTCTATTCTGTTCTATTCCATTATCTATTATTCTATTCTATTCTATTCTATTCTATTCTACTCTACTCTATTCTATTATCTATTATTCTATTCTATTCTATTCCATTATCTATTATTCTATTCTATTCTATTCTATTCTATTCTATTCTATTCTATTCTATTCTATTCTATTCTATTCTATTCTACTCTACTCTACTCTACTCTACTCTACTCTATTATCTATTATTCTATTCTATTCTATTCTATTCTATTCTATTCTATTCTATTCTATTCTATTCTATTCTATTCTATTCTATTCTATTAATTTCCATTGTATTTTTATTTTATTATTTTACTTCGTTGTATTTTCATTTTATTATTTTATTTCATTTTTTTTCACAATCTAATACCCCTGCCTACCTTTTATACAGCTAGTCCTTGACTTACAAACACAATTGGGCCTAATATTCCTGTTGCTATGTGAGATATATGTTGAGTGAGTTTTGCCCCATTTTACGACCTTTCTCGTCACCGTTGTTAAGTGAATCACTGCAGCTGATAAGTTAGCAACACAGTTGTTAAGTGAATCTGGCTTCCCCCATTGACTTTGTTGGTCAGACGGTCGCAAAAGGGGATCACGTGACCCCGGGACAGTGGAGCCGTCATAAATACGAGTCAGTTGCCAAGCGTCTCAATTTCGATCAGGTGAGGACGCTGCAGCAGTCCTAAGTCTGAAAAACAATCATAAGTCCCTTTTTTCAGTGCCGTTGCAACTTCAAACGGTCACTAAATGAATGGACGTATGCCGAGGACTACCCTCACTGAATTTTTATGGTTTATTTATTCTTGTTTTATTGATTGATTAAATTCAGACGCCGCCCGTCTTGCCATTAATCAGCTAGATGGGTTCGTGTCTGAGTCCTCTCCAGCCAAATTCAAGTCACCAGTTCGAATGCCGCTCCTGAGGTCAGCCTGCGAACGAATCACTTGCCAAGGATTAGCAAAGAGCTGAAATTTCCTATTTTTGTCTTGTTCCAGACGTTTGCACTGCACCCGGAACTATATCCACATGCATTTATTCGTCTCCTTCATGCTCCGGGCAATCAGCATCTTTGTGAAGGACGCCGTGCTGTATTCCGGCTCGGCCCTGGAGGAGATGGAGATAATTCCGGAGGACGAGTTTCGATCCATGACCGAAGCAACCCCAATGGATAACTCAACCCTGGTTAGTTTCGCCTGCTTGCAAAGTAAAGGAATGGTCAAGGACTTCCTTGATTTGATAACTTTATTCTGCTTTTATTACCTTATAAATAACTCGGTGTACGTGCCTCCCTCCTCCTATTTTTCCCGCAACAACAACCCTGCAAGTTTAGGCTGAGAGAGAGCGACTGGCCCAAAGTCACTCGGCTGGCTTTCATGCCTCAGGCGGGACTAGAACTCACCGTCTCCTGGTTAATTGGCCCAAAGTCACTCAGCTAAGGCGGGACTAAAACTCAACATCTCTTGGTGATTGGTCCAAAGTCACCCAATTGGCATTTATGCCTAAGGCGGGACTAGAACTCACCGTCTCCTGGTTAATTGGCCCAAAGTCACTCAGCTAAGGCGGGACTAGAACTCAACATCTCTTGGTGATTGGTCCAAAGTCACCCAATTGGCATTTATGCCTAAGGTGGGACTAGAACTCACTGTCTCCTGGTGATTGGGTCAAAGTCAGCCAGCCAGCTTTCCTATCTAAGGCGGGACTACAACTCAGCGTCTTCTAGTGATTGGTCCAAAGTCACCAAACTGGATTTCATGCCTAAGGCAGAACTAGAACTTACCGTCTCCTGATGATCGGCCCAAAGTCACCCAGCCGGCTTTAATGGCTAAGGGAGGACTAGAACTTACGATCGCCCAGTTTAAACAGCCTGTCCAATGTCCACAGCAGGACTTATCAATATTGTCCAATTAACTCCCCCCTCTCTCTCTCTGTCTCTCTCTCTCTCTCGTTTTCTTTCTCTTTCTCTTTTTCTCTCTGTCTCTCAGTACCTGTCTCAGTACTCTCCCCAGGTGGGCTGCAAATTAGTCGTGACTCTCTTCCTCTACTTCCTGGCCACCAGTTACTACTGGATCTTGGTGGAAGGACTCTACCTTCACAGCCTCATCTTCATGGCCTTCTTCTCGGAGAAGAAATACCTCTGTGGATTCACGTTGTTTGGCTGGGGTGAGTTGTTCTTTCTGCCAAGGCTACCTCCAGCGGCTGGAGGATCTCAGGAGCTTCCAGAAGTTGGTCTCCTGGCCGGGAGAGGTCTATAAACACCTCTTGCAACTCATCTTTGGTGGTTTTTTTGGTAAAAAATAAAGAAGGGAAGATCAAATTGAGATATAAAGGGACAATCAGAACATCCACTTGGGAGCCCCTCTAGATATTGGTGGAAAGGCGAGATTTATGGAAATCATGATGTAGATTAAATCCTGATTTAAATAAGATCCTTCCTTCTGGACAACATCCACCTATGTGGTTGATAAAAGTTCACATTGACTAGATCAGGGGTAGGCAACCTTGGCTCTTTTATGACTCGTGGACTTCAACTCCCAGAATTCCTGAGCCTGCCGTGCTGAGGGAAAAGGGAGAGGTTTCCAAGCTGAGCCATGCTGGCTCAGGAATTCTGGGAGTTGAAGTCCACGAGTCATAAAAGAGCCAAGGTTGCCTACCCCTGGACTAGATGGACCCTAAATCAACTCCTTAAAGGTCTTTAGATGTTATTGCCCAAAACTGACCTTGACGTTGAGTGAAAGAGTTCCTGGTTTTCTCCTGAACATTTTGGTGAAATTTAGAGGGGGGGGGGAATGAGCTCCTGGTGATTTGAGCCACCTTTATGCCTTGAGATCTGAATTTCCAAAGGTGTTCAAAGCAATGCTCAGGTGGAATAACAGAGGATCTCTCTTTCATCAGCTTCCGCATTTTTGGTATTAGATGAGGGTGGAACTATGGGGCCCTGGGTGCTTTCTGAGCCTGGTTGTTCTCTTGCAGACATTTCATGACCCCACTAGGTAATTCTGTCACTGCTAGTGAGTGGGGATTCTGATGATGTTACCTAGTTGGGTCATGAAACGTCTGCAAGAAAACAATCAAGCTCAGAGAGCACCAAGGACCCCACAGTCCTCCTCCTCCTCCTTCTCCTCCTCTCTGCAAACTCCACTCCCTTCTACACTGAAGATGTTACTTAGTTGGGTCATGAAATATCTGTAAGAAAACCACCAAGCTCAGAGAGCAGCGAGGACTCCACAGTTCAACCCCGAGCTATCAATATTCTCTTCTAGTTTAGTGTTCAGTGTCTAGAGGGGCATGGCTAGTTAGATGTTTCTTCAACTGTTTTGAGGACTAGTGGCAAGTAAAGGACCCCCAGCTATTAAGGAGGGAAAGAGTTGAACCATGCCAAGTCAGATGTTGGCTTCTTCTCTAGAGCTCTCCTATTTCTTGGGGAACGTTAGACGGCATGTCAAAAGTCACCTTTCTCTAAAGATCTATCTGCTCCTGTTCTCCGCTAACTGAAAAACATGCATCCAGAAAAATCGATCACCTCTTCTCTCAAGACTTTTGTGCAATAGTGATAAATGAGGTCCTCTAGTTCTTCAGCTAGTGATGTCCCAAAACAATGTCAATGAAGTTTACGTCCTTCCAATGTGGCTCAGAAGACTCCAAAAGTCACTTGGGTGGAAATGATCTCAGTTTATTTGACCTAGAAACATCTGGCTTTGCATTTCACGTGGCTTTGGAGCTGCCAGACTTGAGTGTCTGGCCTTGAGTTCCTCCATCTTAAATCTTTCAACGACATGTCCTACAGGAGAAGGTCAGGAGGACTTTTTGAAGGCCACCAAACTCTCCAAGTCCTCCAGATCGCGTCTGTGAGATGGGATGGAACCCCTCAACCCCCTAGATTGGAGAAATGCCTCCATCAACTTTTTTTCTCTCTTCTTCCACCCCGTCTTTGAGGTCAGGTCTCCGAGTTTACCCTGAGCACATTTGTCTGGACACGAGAACGGAAAGCTGCAATTTTAGCCGAAAACAGGATGTGGGATGTAGTGGTGGGCAGATCATTAGCCAAGGTCTGTTTTGCTTGCAGGCGTCAAGGAAAGAAACATTAAGATCTCCAAAATAGCTTGGGCTGACCAAGAGGAAGGTGGGCATTTTGTAGAAGCATGGCTGTATCTGTGTGAGAGACATTTTAGAGAGACTAAAATCCATGAAAAGTTTTGGAAGAGAAGAACCGCACAGACCCTTCTAACCTAGGAGGGTCAGTCTCATTGCCTGAGTCTTGGGAATCGGGACCTTCTTGAGTGGGCCACCAGGTTGACCACCAGCTTGCTTCTGGGAGGCCACTTCTCATGAACTTTTGCTCCTAGAGGTCTTCAGTTCACGCTGATCCTCCACCATTCCCTTAGAAACATCATAATAGATGATACTATTAGGATTGGTCACACTCAACCAGATGTTCAGACTAGATTTGGCCTTTAGGTCCACTTCGAGTCCTTCTCAAGGACCTGGGATAGCCAGGTGTGGTTGTTTGATGGCGTTCAAGGTCACTTTGGCAAGCTGTTCCAAGCAAAGCTGCCTTTCGCAATTGACTGGTGGGGATTGTGTCAATACCAACAGTGTTCAAGGGATGCTCCAGATGTTTTGGGATTGCACCCAAGGCGCTATCACTATTGATCCTACTTTTGCTTTCTTTTGCCACATTTGTTCGACTTCTATTTCCAGGACATTTTGTGATCTTTTCAAGTTCTTTCTCTTCTCTTCTGCTGTCTCCAGGTACAGGTGTCCTCAACTTATGACCACAGTTGAGCCCAAAATTTCTGTTGTTAAGCGAGACATTTGTTAAGTGAGTTTTGCCCCATTTTACAACCTTTCTTGACACAGCTGTTAAGTCAATCGCTGCAGTTGTTCAGTTAATAACACGTTTGTTAAGTGAATCTGGATTCCTGCTTATCAGAAGTTCGCAAAAGGGGATCACGTGACCCCAGGGCACTGCGACCATCATAAATATGAGTCAGTTGCCAAGTGTCTGAATTTTGATCACGTGACTGTGGGGATGATGGAACGGTCATTAAGTGTGAAAAACGGTCCTAAGTCACTTTTTCAGTGCCGTTGTAACTTGGTCACTAAATGAACTGTTGTGAGTCTAGGACTACCTATATTATTGTCCCACATGAATATCTCAGTCTAATCAATTGGGTGTTGATAACCCGTGATTCAGGTGCAAGCCAAGATCCTTAGGGCTGTCTCAACTTACAATCACAACAATTTACAAAAGAAATTCCGGTCTCGGTTGTGGTCATAAGGCGAGAACTGCCTGTAAATCAAAGCTGTAAATTTCCGGGCAATAATTTGGGGTTGTGTGGTTGCAAGTTGTTGCTTGCTTTGCTGCAGAATTTTAGTGTTAGAGTTGCAGGCATGTTGTTGTTGTGATGTAGGCCCAGCAGCGTTAAGAAACACCCACAACCCCAGCGTCAAAGTTCAGAAACTTTACGCAATACAACAGGCCCACCCAGAACAGCCTTAGCTATCATCCTTCTGTTATTTCCTTCAATTGACGGCTTGTTTTTCCTCCAAAAACCGAAAACGGGCACCCCTAGCCTCCACGGGACCACCACATCCCCCATCCCCGTCATGAGTGTCATAAAATCAAAATTCAGATTATGCCGCACCTTTGCAAAGGGCCAAACGTACAGAGAAACTTTGGCGAAGAAAAAACAGGTTGTTTTTTAATGCATTACATGCCAAAATCCACCTTGGAAGGGAAATATTCCTTGAAATATTATTGGCTCAGAACCTGGAAGTCTGATATGCATTAACAGACTCATCTACCGTTAAAAACAAAAACAAAAAAAACATAAACCAACATTGTCTCTCTCAAAATTTAACCAATTTTCTTTTATTATCTCATAAGCTGCTGCGTGTTACAGTCCAGCTTGGAACATGACTCTCAAAGTGGAAGCAGGCTGTAAATTACATTACTTTATGCGATAATAAAATAAAATGAGGCTGTGGAGGTTTTTATTTTATTTATTTCTCTCTGCCAAAGGCTTGGGAAGTTGGCCGTGTGGGCTGGAATAAAAAAAATCCCTCCGTTCGTGCAGATAATGGTTTATCTCAGAGAATGGGTGCCATATTGTCTAGCTTTGGCAGCCAAATCAGAAGGTAGAATTGCTGAAAAAAATGTGAGAAAAGGAGAATTCGCTTCTTTAAACTGGATTAAATCCAGCCAGCGAATAGATTTGCAAATTAAATGTTTTGCTCTCTGGTCTTCCGAAAGAAAGTTTGCTATATTGTCCCTATTCATCAAACCATGATCACCTGGTGGCCTACTTTCCACATCTATTCTTCTATCGCTATGTACCTAAAAGGGTTAAACCGAAAGGCGGTTATTTTGGGACTGTCTATTGCTAATAACTGGCAAATAATTTCCAAATGGCCTCTGTAAAATTCTGTCCTTTTTTTTACAGAGCTGCAAATACTTAGAAAATCCAGATTTTTTTTAAATGCCAAGCTTTCTGCTTTTTTTTTTTTGCTGTCTTTCTCCATTTTATCCAGTTACAAGGTTTTGCCAATGTTTATTTATTAAATATGTCTTTTTTGAATGGCTTTTTTTTTCAGCTGAGAGGTGGCTGTGCTTGCTCTGATTTGAATCGAGGGACTGACTGAGGGAGGGAAGGTGGCTGTGTTTCTGGGGACAGCCTAAACTGGAAATGATCCATGGGAATTTTCCAATGATAAAGGCAGGAAGGAAGGAAGGAAGGAAGGAAGGAAGGAAGGAAGGAAGGAAGGAAGGAAAGGAAGGAAGGAAGGAAGGAAGAAGGAAGGAAGGAAAGAAGGAAGGAGGAAGGAAGGAAGGAGGATAGGAAGGAAGAAGGAAGGAAGAAGACAAGGAAGGAAGGAAAGAGGAGGAAGGAAGGAAGGAGGGAGGGAAGGAAGGAAGGAAGGAAGGAAGGAAGGAAGGAAGGAAGGAAGGAAGGAAGGAAGGAAGGAAGGAAGGAAAATAGAAAGGAAAGGAACATCCATCTTCTCCTGGATATTCTGACCTCGTCCTGGTCCTTCAGCTCTTCTAACGGTGGCTCCATCACTACCATAGCTGAGTCCCTCCACCTTCTGCTGGTCTTCCTCTTCTTCACTTTCCAAAGCAGGACAATTTGAACCTGGTGGTCTCCTTCTCTCCTTCCACCTTTCCTAGCATCATGGGACCTCTCCAGAGAAGACATCAGGTGTGCCCAGAGTAGGGTCATCTGAACCTGGTGCTCGTCTTCTTCTCTTTCCCTCCACCTTTCTGAGCATTAAGACCTTCTCCAGAGAGCTGGGTCTTCACATCACGTGTACAAAATAGGATAATTTGAACCCAGGACAATTGTGCCTCCAATAAGGATTTCCGATCCAGCTGTTACCTTGGTTCTAAATGAAACATAGATGTTTGCCGCAAAGTGCTAACTAGACAACACCACAACTCTCCCCACTTCACGCACACACACCAGGAAGGTTGCTGGCGACAAATATGAAATATTGATACGATTCTGAGACTCATTCCTGCGATTTGATTTCCATCCCTCAGGCCTTCCGGCTGTGTTTGTCACAATATGGGCGACTCTTCGAGCGACGTTAGCAGACACCGAGTAAGTGTCCCGAGTGATTTTGCTCTACGTGAATTTCCTTTCATTAAAAAAAAAAAAAAAAAAACCGCTTTATGTAACTTTGAATCCTGCGGTACAGGTTTTATTTTTTATTTCTGCACAAATTCAGAACTCAGGAAAAAAAATACCTATGAGCTTTGTGACACTTTAAACATGGAATAGAAATAATTTGGCAAAGATAGAGTTAGATAGATGATAGGTAGGTAGGTAGGTAGGTAGGGAGGGAGGGAGGGAGGGAGGGAGGGAGGGAGAGAGAGAGAGAGAGAGAAGAGAGACAGACAGACAGACAGATATAATGAGAGAGAGAAAGAGAATAGAGATAGACAGATAATAGATGGATGGATGGAAGGATGATGATAGGTAGAACATATAGATATAGTTACTTATTTCATTCATATATATATATATATATATATATGTAGGTCTTTGGTAATTCGGGTTTTCTCCCGCGTAAAATTGGAAGTGTCTTGGCGACGTTTCGACGAAGTCTCATTCGTCATCTTCAGGCTGGTGTCTCTTCGGCCTCGTGCTTCTAGGAGCAATGTGTGATCGCAGCTGTTTCTTCCTGTTGCTCCTAGAAGCACGAGGCCGAAGAGACACCAGCCTGAAGATGACGAATGAGACTTCGTCGAAACGTCGCCAAGACACTTCCAATTTTACGCGGGAGAAAACCCGAATTACCAAAGACCTACATATATATATATATATGAATAACTAATAGACTTACCGCTCTAAAGAGTTGTAAACTTGGTTTCTCTCTGATCTTGTTTTAAATATTTTTTCCCTTTGCTCAAATAAGTGTGAATGTATGTAACAGGCACACACTGCCTGTCTGATTGGGGAAAAAAAAAAATTGGCGCTTGAGGATATTTTTAATCCCAGAGTGCCATATGATTTGTTTTGCTAATAGTCATAATTTGTATAGCCATGACATTTTTATTCCTCACGAAGCTGGCTGGATCATTTATTACCTCAACATTACTTTCTATTTTTTTAAAAAGATATATATATATATATATATATATTAAAATATTCACTCAAATTCAATGATTCAAACAGTCAAGGGAATTTTGTAAAACCCATAGTATGAATAAAAGCTAGTGTTTTTCAGACCTGGTAACTTTAAGATGTATGAACTTCAACTCCCAGAATTCCCCAGCCAGCAAGGGAAGCTGGGGAATTCTGGGAGCTGAACTCCACACACCTTAAAAGTTGCCAAATTTGAAAAACACTCCTAAAACCCAACCTGTTTGGATCTGTGATTCCTGAAATAGATAAAACCTACTCTTGTTTATCCCTACTCCCTTTTTTAAATAAAGGGTAGACTACTCCTTAACCTGGAGGCTCAACCTCTCATAAATTTGCTTTCCCAGCCAGGTTGGGGATGATTTCAACAATCTTTTGATAAATGAAGGTTATAGAAGTTCCTGAAAACAGTCCCTAGAACCGAAAGCTGTTTTATAACAATAAATAAATAAATCAGATTTGTGAAGCAGCTTTGTCAGGATGTCCTCTTTTCTTGGCAGATGCTGGGATTTAAGCGCCGGCTATTTCAAGTGGTTTATCCAGGTGCCC
>JALGBA010002898.1:50000-71092 GCA_023970755.1 Azemiops feae | reverse complement strand
TCTCCTTCTCTTCTTCTTCTTCTCCTTCTCTTCTTCTCCTTCTCCTTCTCCTTCTCCTTCTCCTTCTCCTTCTTCTTCTTCTTCTTCTTCTTCTTTCTTCTTCCTTCTTCCTTCTTCCTTCTTCCTTCATTAATGCACTGCAAGCTAGAAAGTTATAAGCCAGGGGCGTCCAACCGTGGAAACTTGAAGACCGGCGGACTTAAATGCTGGCTGGGGAATTCTGGGAGTTGAAGTCCACAAGTCTGAAAGTGGACAGCCCTGGAGCGAGCAGTCTATATCCCAGCTGGTTCTCGAACCTACTAAACTAGCCGAAAATACAGGAAGTCCTCAACTCACAGCAGTTCATTTAGTGACCGTTCAAAAGTTACAGTGGCACTGAAAAAAAGTAACTTATGAACAGGTGGTTAAAGCTCTATTATTGCTTCTTGAGCGAAGTCATTTTTTTTTTTTTTACGGTTCCGCACCCGAGTTTGTTTTGTTCTTACCTTGAGCTTGAGATTTGTGACATAGCAACCTTTACAAAGAGATAACCGCCCGGTATAATTTATTCTCTGCTGCTGTAAACCAGGGAAGAAAGAGAAGCTTTATCTGTGACTTCATGTCTGACCTTTTTTCCTATTGGAGAAAAAAGCCTAAGGGGTGTGTGTGTGTGTGTGTTTCATCCTCCAACATTGATCAATAGATAAGTTTTCACTTCTTTTAAAGTCCAGGTAGCTGGCAGGAAGACAAGGGAAAAAACGCGACACCTTAAATCTCAACAACGTAGAACTTTACTCAAGACGCTGAATTAAAAACAAAACAGGCGCTCCATTAGCCATAGTTTTTTTTTTTGGGATGCAGTTCAAGGGATTTTTCCAGGATTTTTTTTAAAAATCCCAAATAGTTTGGGGCTTGGCTCTGGCGTCAGTCTTAAGCCATTGAACGCTGTTTCTCAGGAGTTCCATTTTCCATTCCACTTTTGGAAAAAGATTTCGGATCTTCTTCTGAAGGCAGGTCTTTTGAGTTTGACGAGGCCAGCTTGTCAGTGGTAGCTACTCCGTTCCTAATGGTTGCTGTTTCATCTTAGAGGGCAGCCTGCCTTGAATGCTTGCTTAATGCCCCATAAGGAAAAGAAGGCAGGGAAGTGATCAAGCCAATAAACACATTTTGCTGCATTTTTACCAGCCTCCAAAATGGAAGGAAGCCCATAAGGGACAGTTGTATTTTCTTAGCTCAGGATTGGCTTCTCATGAGTTTCATGGATGCTTCCCTGTGATTTCCTTGGTCTTGCTACAGAAGGAGTTCAAGGGTGGCTTTCCCAGTCTAGCACTGAGTTGTCTCTCCCAGCCGTGAGGAAGATGGGATCTTAGCTTGTTCAAGACTAGCCAGATCAGCTCAAGTCTGCCATCTGCTGTAAATGAGATAAGGCTTCCTTGAGTAGAACTTCCAGTGACTCTATGGACATGTTTGTGTAGTTCTCTGGCAATTAGAGAGAAGAAATGGATGAATGGATGGATGGATGGATGGATGGATGGATGGATGGAATGAGAAAAAGAGATGATGGATAGATGAAAGATGAGAAAAAGAGAAGAGATGATGAATGAGATGAGAAAGAGATGATAGATATATGGTGGATGGATGGATGGAGGAAAGAAGGATGGATGGATGGGTGGAAGAGATGAGAAAAAGATGAGTAGACGAAAGAGATGAAAAAGAGAATAGATATATGGTAGATGGATGGATGGATAGATGAGAAAAAGACAATAGATGATGAAAAATCTATCTATCCATCCATCCATCTATCTACCACATATTGTCTCGAGAAAAGAGACAATATATAGTAGATGATGGATGGATGGATGGGTAGACAGACAGACAGATTAAGATAGATACTACTTTTCAGTCTATCCTAGTGGTGTCGTCCAAGTATTAACCAGGACTCTAATTAGCTTTCCTGAAATCACCAAGGCCAGCTAGGGGCTGCCAAATACCTGGCTGCCATCCTAAGCTAACATGAAGGTTGGGGTCATGCAACCCGCCAACCTACAAAAAAACACCTAGACCCAGTCAATATTTAGCAAGCTGATCCTCTGATGGGAATCCAGCTACTAGGGTTAGCAACTCAAAGTGTACTCTAGGAGCCGAGCAGAACAGGGCACCTACTTGGGACTGAAATCCTTGAAAGCTGAAAGAGAACAAAACAAACATGCAGCACTAGAAAGTTGGCTTTCTACCAACGGTCCAGCTTCTTCATGAAACACCATTGTGCCTTTTATTTTAACAGCAAGGTAAGGTCTTTGTAGGTGTTTACACACGAAAGAATGAGTCACCGACAGAACAGACAGCCTCGGTTGGATTTTTTCCCAGCTGCCCTCTGGAATTCTGTAATCGGTCTGTGTCAATAGCTCCGTGTCGGAAATCTAGAAATTCTGCAGAGGTGGCTTTTCTGTTGGGTCAATCTTTGGTTTAAAACTGTGCATTCATTCAGAAGACATTTCCAGTGCAAATAGAACAGGAAGGCAGGAAGGAAAGTCCTTGGAGATCCTCAGAGCCGATTCCCACCCAACACAGGAATCCTTTGCTAAGGGTCCTGATGCCCATCCAAGTTTTGCTTCAAAGCCTCCAGGCAAAGTCCACTCACTACAGGGAGTCCTTGAGATATGGCCACCATTGACCCCAGAATTTATGCTGCTAAGTGAGACGTTTATTGAGTTTTACCCCATTTTACGACCTTTTTTTTTTTGCCAGAGTTAAGTGAATCCCTGCAGTTATTAAATGAGTAACACGGTTGAGTCTGACTTCCCCATTGACTTTGCTTGTCGGAAGGTCACAAAAACGGATCATGTGATCCCATAACACTGCAGCCATCATAAACACGAGCCAGTTGCCAAGCGACTGAATTTTGATCAGGTGACCGTGGGGATGCTGCAAGGGTTGTTAAGTGTGAAACAACGATCATAAGTCCCTTTGTTCAGTGGTAACTTTGGAACGGTCACTAAATAAACGGCCAGGATGGGTGAGGGAGAGAAGCAGGAAGGATGGTTGCCTAATAAATTGCACACAGAAAAGCAATAAATCTTAGTGCTTTTAAAATACATCCTGCCTGCCTGCACAGTTGTAAACAAAACACCACGCGTGCACACACCCACAGGTTGTCCCATTCCTGGAGTTTCACAACATCCTTCTGAAAACCCTCCTGATTTTTTTTTATTTATTTTTTTTGTGACCTGTCTGTCTGTAGACAAGTTTGCTTTTTTTAAAAAAAAAAAAAATCTCTCTATAGCTAACTGGAGAATGCTTCTTCACACCATTTTCTCCAGTTTGTCTAACACAGCACCTGACTTGACACCTCCCTGGCATAAAACGACACCCCCTTTTCTGCCTTCTGTATTATATTGCTGACAAATGGGGAAAGCAGATCTTTGTACAACACACTCGGGCATCACATGGTGCAGTTTGGTTTTAATTTAGGCGCCACGCGATTGCCGTTACTAAGCGGCGTTGATGATGCCGTGGCTTCTGTGAATCCAATTTCTTCTTCTTTTTTTTTACAAAGGTTTTAATGAGAGTTTATTGTGAGGTAAAATACAAATGCAAGCGAAACCTGAGGAAGTTAAGAGAGAGAAAGAAGGGTACAGGGAGAGCTAAGACAGAAAATCTTATTTGATGAGGATGTCTAGGTAGGATTGGCAAAACCTGGGACTGGAGTTAAAAGAGGGATCAGCCTAGAATCCCTACGTAGTCACAAGCAATCAAAGTCCTACTTTCCTCCAGTGTTGTCGACTCTTATCTAACTCTAACTAGGTGTCCACGTTAATTAGGGAAGGTGCTTCTATGTAAACTATAGCAATTCGTACATCGGTTTAATTCAGCCTTCGTATCAGTTTAATTGAACCTTCACATGGAGGACCTGGTCTCTTCAGGCCTGACAGTTCATCATCCAATGGCAATCCAGGGATTAGAATGACCTTCTTTACGGGCGCCTTGGATGGGAGGGGATGATGGGAGCAGCCGGTCATCCAGGAAGAGGCAAGCTGTGATGCAATCTCTGAGTATGTGAGGATGAGGGCAGAGGCCCCCAACCTTTTAGGCACCAGGGACCAGTTCTGTGGGGAGAGGTTTTTCCGTGCACCGGAGGGGGCGTGGTTTCGTGTGCTGCCTGCATCTTTGCTTGTTTGCGCCGCCCGGTTTCTGACATGTCACGGTCCGGTGCCAGTCCACGGACCAGGGGTTGGGGATCCCTGGTTTAGGGTGACCTTTCCTCCCAGCTAGCTAAGCCGCCTATGAAATCGGGGTCAATGTTAGTTTGTTGAGTAAGCCATGGCTGACTTGAAACTCAGGTATGATCAGTGGTGGGATTCAAATAGGTGAACAACCTGTTCTCTGTGTGGATGCAGCTTCCGGAAGTCCATTCTGGGCCTGGGCAACAAAAAATTAGCTACCGGTTCTGCCGAATTGGTGCAAACTGGCTGAATCCCACGGAAGGAAGGAAGGAAGGAAGGAAGGAAGGAAGGAAGGAAGGAAGGAAGGAAGGAAGGAAGGAAGGAAGGAAGGAGTGGTGGGATTCAAATAGGTGAACAACCGGTTCTCTGTGTGTATGCCACTTCCGGAAGTCCATTCTGGGCCTGGGCCACAAAACATTAGCTACCGGTTCTGCCGAATTGGTGCAAACTGGCTGAATCCCACTACAGGAAGAAAGGAAGGAAGGAAGGAAGGAAGGAAGGAAGGAAGGAAGGAGTGAGTGAGTGGTGGGATTCAAATATGTGAACAACCGGTTCTCTGTGTGTATGCCGCTTCCGGAAGTCCATTCTGGGCCTGGGCCACAAAACATTAGCTACCGGTTCTGCCGAACTGGTGCGAACCGGCTGAATCCCACCCCTGGGGAGACTACTAAAGCCATGGTTTGCAAATTGCAGCATAGTCAGGTGAAACCCAAGGAAGAATATTGATTGACGCATGCAGCAATCATCTCTCTCATCCACGAAGTAGACCGCTGCATTACTTTTGGGTTCATGGGAAGGAGAGGTGAAACGAAAGCCACGGTGGTCAAAGAGATCCCTTTGAGCAACCGTGTCCTTCAGGATCACCAACAAAGGCTGACAAGAGGACCCTCAATCTTTTTTGTATTCCTTTTTCTCCCCAAGATTTGGAGTGATAAACCGGGGAGGGGGAGGGAATCGTAGCATACATCTCCCCCACTCACAGTTCCGTTGCAAGCCGTTAATTTCAGAAACAGCAAATGTCACCCCTTACTGAGAAATTCTGTATTTATATTTTGAAGGGCAAAGAGGGAAAGGATGAGGAGAGGGATGGAGGGGGGGGAAAGGATGTTTCTTTAGAAACAGGTCATGTACGGTGCACCCCACCCCACCCAAAGCGAATCTTGAGTTTTTAAAACCAGGTCATTAGAAAAAGCAACTCTCCTTCCGGCCGTAGGGAAGACATTGCAATTTAGTGTTCTGGCTTTGCCTACCTATACATTTGCCGTTGTGTGTGCGCGTGTCTGTGTGATTCCAAGCTACTAGGGACACACAATTTGCCTTTCAAAATAATTTAGAGCTGAAAGATTTTTGTTTTTTCTTAGACAAACTATATTTGGCTCAAATGTGCTTCCTTTTTTAAAAATAATCAAACTGGAACATCTGAAACCGATTATTACAGTGTTTTAACACAGAGCAAAAAGCCTTGTGAAATTCTCTTCTCAAACCCATGAATTTTACATTTAGGAGCTTATAGGAAACGCACACACACACCCACCCTCCCTTCACATTTCCCCTAAATTCTTAAATTGTTGAAGAATTCCATTAGAAATCAAACAGGAAGGCTCTAATCCAAACAAACAAGATAAATAAAGGTTGTCATACTCAAACTGGGTGCAAATGGGTTATATTTTAAGACAGAGAAGAATATTTTGGATGGGGGGAATGGGGTGGAAAAGCAGAACCGTTTTGCAGAAAAATCAGGGTTCAAACCAGCCCCCCCCAAGGTGACGTATTTGACCTGCTTGAATATTTCAAAACGCATAGCTTTGCAGGATTGCCTGTATTAATTTTTTTAGAAACAAATTAGATAAGGAAGGGGGCTGCAAGCTCCCTCACAAGTTTTTTTTTTTTTTAAATACTTTCTTATCCCCAAGACTGACCGGTGCACACTTGCAATGTACATAATAACCCACACACTTGCAAAACAGCCTATTTTGGTTACTCCTTGCAGGAAGACGTGGTTGCAAAACCATTTCACCACAACGGAGTGTGATGTTTTCTAGAGATAAATAACATGATTCTCAAAGGGTGGTGGTGGTGGTGGGGGGACGATTCTTTTATTCCCTTTAATAAATAACAGCCCTGCTCCTCAAAAAAGATTTAAAAAAAATGAATTTAGCAAGCGGCCTGGGTTTATTTCTTTAGAAAACTGGAAGGGAAAGGTTGCATGTTTTTTGTATGTGATTTCCTGCTAAATTAGAGAATTGAGGGAAATTGTATTCCAACATAATGAAGGGGGGAGAATTAAAAGGAAGCAAACACACACACACACACACACACAATTGTGTTTTTTTTTTTTTTGCAAGACATTCTGACTCACCTTTTTTAAACTCCCCCCCCTTAGCAAATAGGGGGCTAATAGTGCAATCCTTAAGAATATTTGGGTCAAAAGTCATTTCTGCTTTTTCAGTTTGGCTAGAGGTAACCCTATCTTGTGTAGTCTAAATATAAAATGGAAAAGAAGGGTGGGGAGAGAGAGTGTACGCTGCTAGTTTCAAGGTTAAAATGACATTTACACAAGAGGCTAGAATTTTTTACTATGATGCAGCTAAGCCAGCTGGCCAGATTGACACCTTAATGACACCCAGTTCTCTGGAAATAGCTTCAAATTGCCACCATGTCAGAAAACTTCCAGGAGGAAAAAAAAAACAATAACTGGGATGGGACAGGAAACCCAAAGGAACAAGAGCCCTAGACTTACCAAGGGGTAAAGCCACGGACTTCAGTGGGACTTCAGCACAGCCCCATCCTGAGAATCAGTCTGGGATGATCGGGCGTAGGAGAGGATAAGTGTTTTTAAGGTCGCGTCACGTCCATAAGAATCATGGACAAAGCGGGCAAAACAAACATGTTTGGGAATAATTTCTTGCCAATTTTAGTTCTGCTTTTAAGGGTGAGGCATGGATTTGAAAGAAACTATCCTGGGATGGAGAGAGAAGGGAAATGAGTTAGTACAGTGAAAGAACAAGAAATATTTGAAAAAAGTAAAAGCTTTCCATATCCAGAAAGACAAGAAGTTAATTCCCCTCCCACATATATAAAATCAATCATCCATCTATCTATCTATCTATCTATCTATCTATCTATCTATCTATCTATCTATCTATCTATCTATCTATCTATCTATCTATCTATCTATCTATCTATCTATCTATCTATCTATCTATCTATCTATCTATCTATCTATCTATCTATCTATCTATCTCTATCCATCTATCTATCCCTATCTCTCTCTCTTTCTATATTATCTATCTATCTATCTATCTATCTATCTATCTATCTATCTATCTATCTATCTATCTATCTATCTATCTATCTCTATCCATCTATCTATCCCTATCTCTCTCTCTTTCTATATTATCTATCTATCTATCTATCTATCTATCTATCTATCTATCTATCTATCTATCTATCTATCTATCTATCTCTATCCATATCTCTCTCTCTTTCTATATTATCTATCTATCTATCTTTATCTATCTATCTATCTATCTATCTATCTATCCATCCATCCATCCATCCATCCATCCATCCATCCATCCATCCATCCATCCATCCATCCATCCATCTATCTATCTAATCTATCTATCTATCTATCTATCTATCTATCTATCTTATCTATCTATCTATCTATCTTCTATCTATCTATCTATCTATCTATCTATCTATCTATCTATCTATCTATCTGGTTCTCTAATCTCTGTCTCTGTCTGTCTGTCATCTATCTATCTATCTATCTATCTATCTATCTATCTATCTATCTATCTATCTATCTATCTATCTATCTATCTATCTATCTATCTATCTATCTATCTATCTATCCATCCATCCATCCATCCATCCATCCATCCATCCATCCATCCATCCCCTATTTTCTCAGAAAGCCTTGCTGCCCTGCTCTCAAGTAACTAAATAGAATGGGAGCCTTTTTTTTCTTTTTTTAAAGCCTTTTTCCCTTTGGGGTGTATATTTTATTTTTCCCCTCTCCTTAATAAGCCGAGCATCTTCTTCCATCCAGGTCATATTATAGGTAAAATCGGACACCTCCGCCTTTGCACGGAAAACGGGGTGGGGGATGGGGGAGAGAACGGGAAGGAGATCAAAATAGAATAAAAAAGAAACAGAGTAAAATAATAATAATAGACAACTAGAAATAAAAGGAAGAGCGAATGGGGGGGGGGAGGAAAAAAAAAATCGAAAGGCAGAGAAGAAAATAAACTTTCTGTTCTGGTTCTAAGCGGAGGTGCCCACATACCGCCTTCAATAGCCCGGAGGCTAATGAGACACATATATACAACTTATTTTAGCTCCCAAACCTGGAAAACAGCTGATTGCAAATTTTAGTTGCTCTTTCCTAGCGCGCACCGCGACGCACCAACGCCGCGCAAATACCGCTCCTGAGAGATTGCGGGGCGGAGGGGAAAAGGAAGAGGGGGGGGAAAGGAACCCCTTTCCAAAATTCTCATTTCCACCCCCCCAGCCCCGAAAGGCCCTCTTCCCTTTTAGCTCCCCACCCAGCCGCAATTCACAAGATGGCTTCCAGTCCTCCTGGCACTCCCCCCCTCCCCAGGAACCCCCTCTTTGGTGGGGTTCGCTTCGGTTTCGAAAGGCAAAGACGCCCCCCCTCTCCCTTCTCGTTCCTCCCGACCTCTTACCCAACCGCGGGGAAGCTTCCTCGTAGCTCGAGTTTGGCTCTTAACTGGGTTTTTTTTTTTAAAATAATAATAATAATGTATTTATTTTTCTTTTCGCGTGGAAAGCGATCCCTCCCCTTGGATCTTGGCTTCCAGAGTAAAGAGTGGGGGGAAGGGAGGGAGAAAGAGGGAAAGGGCTGATTTCCAATCGCTCTCTCCGGAGAAGTGAAAGTGGGGGTCTGCGGGTGGGGGGCGCGCAACGAGACGGGGGTGGGGAGAAAAACAGCCGCCTCTGCTCTCTCTGGCCTTGCTGCTTACAAGGAACGAGCTGGGGGCGAGAAAAAGGGGGTTCCTCCTCCCCCCTCCCCCCATTTGCTCCCCCTCTCCCCACCCCTCCTCCCCTTTTCTCTCCCCCTCCCCCTTTCTTGTCGTGCCGTGGGAATCTGGGCACCCCGAGGCGCGCGTAAAAGGATTGGGCTGTAAAGAACATCCTCCCTCCCTTTCCAATTCTCTCTTGGGTGGGGAGCAGGGGAAACTCGAGTGGCGGGTGGGGGAGGGGGGAAAGGAAGAAGAAAGGTCTAGAAGGACCGAGCCACGGTAATGCAAGACAGATGGAGGGGCGTCCGGCTCGGGGGGTGGGTGGGGGAAACGCGCGGCGTGGACTTTTATCGGGATTTCTATATTTGGTGCTTTTTACGAGGCGGGCGGGGTTCTCCAACAGCTTCGGGGGGGGGGAGGCTGTCATTAATCTAATGAGCGGCTCTGGAGGGGGGGGGGTTGGAAATGCACTCCTCCTCCTCCTCCTCTTCCTCCTCCCCAAAGAACCCCACGGGAGAGAGTCTCCAAGTTTCCAAGAACGAAGAAATGCTGTGAAAAGCAGAATTTGGCCGCTAGCGCCTTTTCCCACGAACGTGGGTTTTTATTATTATTGTTGATTTATTCCAAGCTGCTTTTTTCGCCACCGTGGAACTTCAACACGCTTGTCCGACCGACGTTCCGGGTGAAAAGAAGGATGTGTGTGTGTGTGTTTTTCAAGTCCCACCCACCGCCGTGCCCAGAGTGTAAAGTGTTGTTTCTGTGTGTTTTGGGTGAAAGGCAGCGGGACACACACACACACCCGCGTCCAGAATTGGGTGCTCCCCTTCCCTGGATAGAGAGAGGGGGGGAAAAATAAATAAATAAAAATCGGTCCATCCTGAATCCGGGAAGAGTCTTGGGAGCACTCCTGCGCCGGGTAGGGGGCGCGACTAGATGACCTCCACGCTCCCTTCCCACCTTTTTAAGATTTGGGGGGGTAGGGGGGCTTTGCGCGAGGAAGGGGCTCTCCTGTCGGTGTGAAACTCCGGAGAATTCACGTAGCCCGGGGGAGAGAGAAAGGGAAGCCTTTGGAAACGCAGCAGTTCAAACACAACACACACACACACACACTAACACGCGACCGAAATCTGGGATGGGGGGGGAGATTTGTTTGTGACCGGGCGGGGGAAACCCCACCCCCGTCTTAACACCTCCGTCTGGTTGATCCTGGCTAATTTGGAGCCCATCCATAAAGGCCCGCTTGCCAAGTCGTCAGCCTTTCCTCCTGGGGGGGGGGTGGGTGAGTGGCGGTGACCGGGTGGGGGGGGGGCAAGTTAAAAAAAAAAAACGGGCTGCAAAATCAGCGGCCCTTTTCAATTAATAGCCTCGCCTTTGTTTTTTTTTTCTTTCCTTTTCATCTTACACTACTATTTTCGGTGGCTTTTTCCTCCCCCCCCTTCACTTTTCTCTCTCTCTCGTCCCCCCCCCTCGTGTTTTCCTCCTCCTCCGCCTCCTCCTGTCTGCTTTCCAACCAGGGGCAGCCTTGAAACCGCCCTCGGGGGAAAGCTCGAGGGCAATTGGAAACGGCTCCGTTCCGGAGAGAAAGAGAAAAGAGCGAAAGAAAAAAAAGAAAAGAGACACACACCCCCAGAACTAAACCCATTTGAGCCAAAAAAAATTCTAGGGGGTCTTCATTCTCCGCTTCTTCTTCTTCTTCGCCCCTTCCCCCAAGTAGACGTCCCCTTTCCCCTAAAGGGGAGTCGCGTTGGAGTCTTGTCCCGGTTTCCCCAAAGGACGCCAACCCAGAAATAAAATAAAAATAAAAAAATAACCCCCAGATGCCTTTTTCTTTATCGCTTTCATTTTTCCGAGGGGCAGATTTTCCGCTCGAGAAATCCGCCTCTCCGGTCCTCAAAAGCGGACCCGAACAGGGCCTTGAAACCCGAGACGCACAGCTCCCAGTGGGGCGTGGGGAGGGAGGGGTACGTGTCCTTAACCCCAAAGTGGATCGTTTTTCTTCATTTCTCCCCTCCCCTCCCCTCCCTCCCTCTTTCCCTCCCTCCGGGGAAACCGCGGGGAGCCTGCATGCAAATACAGGCGGATTACGAGCGATCGTTGGTATGCCTGCCCCATAAAAGAAGAGAGAGATTAAAAAAAAGAAAAGAATGAGGCTAGACGAAAGGGGAAAAAAAAAATATGAATTATTTGCCTATATGCCAAGTCCAGTCTTGTTTTTCCTTAAGCATTCTGCAAACTGCCACGGTGTGTTTTAAGCCCAAAGCTTATATATATAAAAAGCTTATATATATAAAAAGCTTATATATATATATATATATATATATATATATATATATATAAATAACGCATCCTGGCCGGGCAACAGCGGATACAGGATCCCTCCACGGCTTGCTATCAAACCCGTCCCTTTATTTATTTCTTCCCGTGCCAAACAAACGAATTTAAGGAGCCTCGCCTTAGCCGCCCCCCCCTTTTCCTTTTTCCGAAGGAAGAGGGTGTGTGTGTGTGTGAAAAAAAAACAAAAGAAAAGAATGCGAATGCACAGATTACGTCCCAGAAATATAAAAAAGGCATTTTTGGGGAGGGCGGGGGGGGGGTGTCTCGCTATTTTTCCCCCCTTCCAGCCTTTCTGGAGAAAAACAGAAAAGGTTAAAAAGCATTATTATTATTATTATTATTATTATTATTATTATTATTATTATTATTATTATTATTATTATTATTATTATTATTATTATTATTATTATTATTATTATTATTATTATTGATTAATAACAACAACAACAACAACAACAACAATAATAATAATAATATTGCAAAATTACCCCTCCCTGCCTTCGCAGCTAAATGGTTTTTGTTTTTTTTTATTCCTTCAAAAAAAAAAATGACAAAGGGAGAATCCGGAGCTTTTGTCTATGACGGCTAGAAAAGGAATGTAGAACAGGTTTGGGGGAAAGGTGGGGGTCCCAGAAATGTAATCTAGGAGAGAGAAAAAATAAGACACCCCCCCTCCCCCGTTTCTGAGATCACACGCGTACAAAAACCGCTGGACTTTATTTAATCAACGTTGTTTAAAAAAAAAAAAAGAGGGGGAAGCGAGCGTGGCGGATGGGAGTTAACAAAAACCAAATGGGTTTTTACTCACAATAAATTATTGACTCGGGTATAACGCCGCCATCCTCTCCCCTCCCCCCCTTTGCCGCTCTCTGCCCCCTCGCCTCCCCCAAAAAAGCACGTCCTGAAATAACATCTAGGTAGATCTATTTTGGGTATAATTCTTGGGTCAATGACAGACACAGCCCCGCTTCGGTTGAAACTTGGAAAGGCTGGGAGGGGAAGGGAAAAAAGGGAAAAAAGATGAATTTACTCCGCTCAAAAAGGCGTCTTGGCTCCCCGGCTTTTCGCGGCTGCTGCTGCTGCCGGTTCTGGAGAGACGGGCTCCGGATAGGGTCTTCTCCTCCCTTCGCCGGGAGGAAATCGGTGGGACCCCCGTGCAAAGGGGGATCGCCCCCTTCCCCCCCCCCCCGAGGCTAGGATCGGCTGCTTGCTTACCTGGGGGCGCCGCGCGCTTTCCTCCCGCGTGAAGCTCTCCAGCTCGAAAAAATAAAATCCAGGCACAAGACCCCGGTCCTGCCCCAACCACCCCACGCGCCCAGGAGGCGAGACCCCTTCCCCTCCCTTCCCACCCATGCAAAACCTTCCAGCCTCTTCCCCCCCCTCCAAATTCCTTTTTTTAAAATATATATATATATATATATAAGGAATGCATCTCTGCCTTCACTTACTTTATTCGAAAAGTCCTTTTTTAAAAAGAGACGGAGAGAGAGAGAAAAGAGAAAAGAGAGAGAGAGAGAGAGAAGGGAGAGCGGAGGGCAGTTTTTTAAGCTCGGGGCGGCGCGCTGGAAAAAGCCAGGCAACCCAACCGCCACCATCTTTCTTCACCCCCTCCCGTCTCCGTTTCGATCAAGCCTGACCAGCCCGGAGGACGAAAAAAGAAAGAAAGAAAAAGAAAGAAAAAGAGAGAAAGAAAGAAAAAGAAAGAAAGAAAAAGGGTGGAAAAATGGAAGAAAAAGGGTGGAAAAAAACAACCACAAAAACAAAACAGGAAGGTTGAGTCGGGACTGGAGGGAACTGGAAAGGGGGCGCCTGGAAACCGCCCTTCAAAGTTCTCACCGCCCCTCCTGCTCATTCAAGCCAAGCCGGCCGGGCGGGGGGGGGGAGGCTAGAAACTGCTCGCCTCCTCCTCCTCCTCCTCCTCCTCTTCTTCCTTCCCTCCCCCCCCCGCTTCCATAATTGGTTTGATAAGATTGGCGGCCAGCCAAAGTATTTACATGAGCGCGAGTGGCAGGCGAGGCGGCCAATGGGGAAGCCCACGAAGACATTCCGAGTGGCGGGGGGGGGGGCGAAACAATGCTGGTTTCATTGCTAGTTTCTTTCTTCCTCCCCCCCTCCCCGCCTTTCTCCTCGCCCTCCCCCCTCTTTTTTTTTTTTTTTACATCTTCGGAGAGAAACTTGCAAGGGGGGGGGGGCTTGGGTAATGTACCTTTTCCGACGCGGAGTGTATATGGAGATGGCCAAAGGATTAACCAGCAGGAGCCTGGGCGCGCTTCGGAGGGGAAACTAAGGCAGCGAAAGAGGCCAGGAACCGTGGGTTTTTTTTTTTCCCCACCCAGCCAGCCACCCAGCCAGCAGTTCGGACTCTCTCCGCCTTCCTGGGGGGTTTCTTTCGGGCCGGAGGGGGCCGTCCGTGCAAGACCCCCACCCAGGAACCTAAAGAGCCGAGGGGGGACCAGGAACGGAGGAAGGAACCGACCCCCCCCCCGGCCGTCCAGCTAGGGCGCATTTTGGTTTTTACGCGCCGGGGCGAAAATCGGAAAGGGGTTTGTTTGTTTTTTGGGGTGGGGAGGAAGAGAGGGGGTTTCTTTGCCCTCCCCCCTTTTGCTGCTGATGGTGGTGGAGGCAACGGATCCGAGGGGGCCAGAGACCCCTCCTCAGAAAATGCCCATCAGGATCGGGCTAGGAAGCCAGTGAGGGCATCCATCTCCCGAGCGAGGAAGGTAAGGGCAAGGGCGGCGCGGCCAACTTTCCCACTTGGGAGGGCTGTTTTGGCTGGGGAGGGGGGGCAGGAAAAAAAGGGGAGTGGGGGGGACAATCTTGGCTGTGGGGGGGTCAGCTTTTTGCCCCCCCTCCCTACACGTCTGGAGAAAGGGGCCGGATGAAGTTGCACCCCCTTCTTCTTCTTCGCCCTATTGCTTCAACCAGACAGAAGCGATACTATTCGAGGCTATTTCCCCCCCCTTTAATTCCTTTTTTTTTTCTTTTTCCGCCCGTTCTTGGAAAGAAAGCGAAGCAAAAACAGGCATTTTCGCGTCCCCCCCCCTCTTCCCCGCTTCGGGTGGGCTGTTTTTAATTAAAATCAGGAATTCAGCCATTTTGGGAGAGGGAGCCCTGATTACTGAGGCAAGCAAGGGGGAAAACGAGATAGGATAGGGGAAAAAAAAAATCTCTTTAATATTTTGCCCCAAAGTCTACATTGGAAGTTGCAAAGGAAGTTTATTTTTCACCATGAAGAGAGCGAGCGAAGCCTTGGCGTGTGGGATCCAGCCGCACCGACACACAAACACACTCGGTCCTGGAGGAATCCTGTGGCCAGCGGGACACCAAGGGAGAGGATTTATGGCGTTGTTTTTTTTTTTTATTACACGCGTGGACCCTTTGGGGAGCCTTTCGCCCGAGGAAATCCAAAACTTTCCCTTTCACACTGAAAGCGAACTCGGTCTACGGAGTCACCTACCCGAAATCGCAATTCGACCTTTCCCCCCCCCTGCCGTGGACCCCCCCTTTGCCCCACCCCCCAAGTAGAGGATTGCCTTGAATGCAAGAGACGGTAAAAACCCGATTCGGCCTAAAATGAAAGCTTAGGCATGCTTTATTTTTATTTTTAAATTTGATTTTAGTTCAGCCTCTCCTGCGCTCTGCCTGACTTGATAAAGGGCAACCTCGAGACTGCAGGATTAGGGGTTTTATTATTATTATTTTTTCCAGGAAAGGTAGAAAATAGCCTTCCAAGGGGGTGGTGGTGGTGGGGGGCAGAAATCAAAGCCAGCTGGCCAGTGGGGAGGACGCAAAAAGACCTGGCTTTCCCCCCCCCTCCCCAAAAGGCTTTACCGGCATAGCCTTCGGTCTTCCTCCGCGCATTTTGGGGAGATTCAGCCCCGCGTTTTGGAATATTTTGCACAGGGAAGGCGCGGGCAGGCGGAAAGCGAGAGACCGATTCCTTTAAATAAATAAAATACGACTCAGTAGTAACCGAAGCCCGCTTGTAAATATAATCGCTTAGGGGTGCTTAAGCCGGCTCCCGCCTGTCCTGGCAATCCCGCGGCTTTCCGAGATGCCAAATGGGGGGAATTGAATTCCACGCCGGCTTCGCGCATTCTCCACCGGGGCGTAAACTTCACGTCTGAATCTTTACCAGCTTGCAGCCCCCGCGTCCTTGAGTAAACAGGCAGAATTGGGTGCCCTTTTTAGGAATATGTAAAAGGTGGTCCTGGGTCTCTCTCTCTCTCTCTCTCTCTCCCACCCCCTTTTTCCTTCCCCACCCCAGCCTGAATTTCTTAAGCAGCAAGTCCTCATGTCCACAGCGGGGCTTCTGAGTTGAATTATCTCAGACTGCAGAGTTAGGAAGGCTGGGAGGGAAAGGGTTTTTCTGGGGGGGGGGAGAAGAGAGAAGATTGTTTTCCACTCAATGACGAGAGCCCCCCGAAGCTTTCTGCAAAGTTTAAAACACACACACACACAAATCCTGGCTCTTTATCTGAGCTAGGTTGCCTATGAGGCGGAGAAGGTGAAAACATTAAATATGTCGCTATTTCCCCTCTTTATTTTTAAAGCTGGGAACAACCTTAATCCTTTTTTTAACATTTATTTATTTTTTGGAGGGGGGGCTGGGGAAGGGTTGAGGTTAAAATCAGGTTTGATAGAGGAAAAGGGAGAGAGAGAAAAAAAAGAATGTCCGAAACAGATAAAATGTAAGGAGAGAGTGAGGTTTAGAAAGCCCGGATCAGCGCGGTGTTTATCCATTGAAATGGTCTTTATTTTTTATTTTTATTTTATTTTATTTTTTAAAGCTAACAGGCTGGGATCAAACCGGGCGGGCTAATTTCCCCTCCACAGCCTCTCCCCCCCCCCCGCGCCATAAATTGAGGTTCAAGGGCAGCGTAATTTTGAATGCGGGTTTTTTCAGCTCCTCGCTCACCGCCCCGCTTGGGGGTCTTAGGTTGCAGCCTCGCCGGCTGCCTTCTCCTCGCGAGTAAATATCCTCCCGGGTGGTGGGGGCTGGAACGACCCCGGGGGGACGCAAAACGCTCTCAGCCTTTTCCCAAAAAAAGAAAAAAAGGGAGGAGGGATGCGGAAAAAGGGATTATTTCCCCACCCCTACCCAAATGGGTTTAAAAAAGACGCTCCCCGTTTTTAAGAAGCGAGGCAGGGTGCTTGCGACCCCCCCCCAGACCTCGCGGTGCGTTTACTTGAGAATAAAGCTTCCATTTGAAGAGGAAGGGGCGATCCTTCGGGGTCCAGGAGCCTCGGTTTCTCCGGGGGAACTCGGGGTGACAATTCTCATTTTTAATCCCCCTCCTCTCCTCTCCTCTCCTGCATTTCACCGACCAGGACCGAATGTATTTCTGTCTCTCGAAAGGAAAAGCCAGTTACCCCCCCCCCCAAAAAAAAACCAGGCAGCTGGGCAAGGGGAGGGGGCTCCCAGAAAGGCTAGGTGTTTTGGGGAGGGGGCTCTCTGCCCTCCCCCAGATAAAACCCCCCATCTTCCCCCTTTCCCGGGTTGTGTCGGTCTGTCTGTGTCTCTTTCTGGCTGGTTTATCTTTTTTTAAATCTTGCTGTCTCTCTGCCACCCCCCCTTCACCCCCACCCCCACCCCCGTTTCCTCAGGCTCCTTGGCTGGAAGAGGACTCCAGGACCCCCAGGATGATGGATCCCCGATCCCCGCTGGCGCGCTCCGGACTCCGCCACCTTTGAGGCTGGGGCCGGCCCGAGGAAGAGGAGGGGGGCGGCGGGGGCGGCGATCGGCCAGCGGAGGATGGATGGAAGAGACCTGGGGGCTCCCCGCGCCGTCCACGTCCCCCCGCCGCTGCTCTCCGGGCTGGCCATGGAGAGCCACGTCGCCGCCGCCGCCGCCGCTGCCGGAGCTGCGCGCCTGGCTCCTTTGGCGACGCCGCCGCTGCCGCCGGGCAAATACCTCGCCGCCCCGGGCCTCAACCTCCATTCCCACCCGGGTGAGTCTGGCTGGGCTTCTTGCGCTGGAAGAATTGGGGGGGGGGCTTGAATCGCCCCTTTTAAGGTGGAGGGTGGTCCTCTTTCCCTGTAACCCCCCCCTCTTTAAGGTGGGGTGCACATCTTTCCCTGTAACCCCCCCTCTTTAAGGTGGGGTGCACACCTTTCCCTTTAATCCCCCTTTTTAAGGTGGGGGTGCACACCTTTTCTTTTAATCCCCCTTTTTAAGGTGGGGATAGACATATTTTCTTTTAAGCCCCCCCTTTTAAGGTGGGGTGCACATCTTTCCCTGTAATCCCCCCTCTTTAAGGTGGGGGTGCACACCTTTCCCTTTAATCCCCCTTTTTAAGGTGGGGGTGCACACCTTTTCTTTTAATCCCCCCTTTTTAAGGTGGGGATGGACATATTTTCTTTTAATCCCCCCTTTTTAAGGTGGGGGTGCACACATTTCCCTTTAATCCCCCCTCTTTAAGGTGGGGGTGCACATCTTCCCCTTTAATCCACCCCCTTCAAGGGGGGAATTCTGCTCCCCCCATCGCTCCCAGAGGGAGACTTCACTTCCCCTGCCCATTTTCTGCACAAAACAGCCTTCCCCCCCATGTAGAACAGCCCTGCAGGGACCCCAAGAAACCCCAGCTGCACCCCTCTTTTGGCTGCCAAGGTGCGGTAAAATTTGGAGGGCTGGCTGAGAAAATGCCGGAGGTGTCCGTCCATTCTGAGTAAAAATGGCATTAGGCTGTTCCTGGCGGATTCTTCCCTTTTCTGTTTAGCCATCTGGGGCCACCTCCCCAACCTTGTTTGAGAGGGGGGGGCCACAAACATTTAAAAGAAAAAGAAAAAAAACAGGACCGAGCTGATCTTTTTTGGGGAAGCAGCTCTGGACAGCTGGGAAGCGTCTCCCTGTTTCCCAAATCTTTCTGAATCCACGAAGGAGAAACCATGAACCACATAAACCAGATCGTTGTTCTCCTGGAAGCGACAAAGTTATTGTCAGTAGATCCCTGGCTGGGGTAGGGGAAAAAAATAAATAAATCTGTTTTTAACCGAGCAGATGGTATATTTCTTCCCAATTTGCCGATGGGCAGGGGGAAATAAATCCATTTTCTTTTAAGATTGAAAGGAAGCGAGAACTGGTGCCTATTTTGAGAAGCTGACACATACGATTCGACTCTAAGCCATCACATTTCTATCTTGAGCTAAATGTCAGGGCTGAAACATCTGGTTTAGGGCTTGTTTGTGTTTGTTTTTCCTGCGTTTTTATTTTTTATTTTTTTCCTGGATTTTTCTATCCTGGCACATCCTATCCCTTTCTCTCCCCCACCCCCCACCCCCCTTGTCAGTTGATTGGCTCCAGAATGAGTGCTGGAGAATTTGAAGCTGTTGTTGTCTCTTCTGCTAGTTTGGTTTGTAAAAGAATGATGTTACTGTGCTTGTCTGAGGATTTTAGATTTTTTCCCCCTTCACTTGTGGACTAAAAAAAGCCTGATCTTTATTCTCTTCTGTTTCTAAGTATGCTTTGGAAAGTCTTGCCAGCGTCTGCTGTTTATTTCTGCAAATGGCTCTTCCCAAATTTGCTTTTTCGCTCTTGTAAATTCCCCTCACCGTCCAAGATCTTTGTCTAGTAAAGCCTTTTTGATTTTGATTTTAAATGGATAGGGGAAACATACAGGGAGTCCTCAACTTACAGCAGTTTGTTTAGTGAGCGTCTGAAGTTACAACACTACTTATGACCGTTTCACACTTACGACCACTTGCGGCGTTCCCCTGGTCACAAGGCCACTTGGCCACTGGCTCATATTTATGACGGTCCTGGGGTCACGTGATCACACCCCTTTTGCGACCTTCTGACAAGCAAAGTCAGCGGGGGAAGCCAGTTTCACTTAACAACGGCGATATTAATAATTGCAGTGATTCACTTAACGACTGTGGCAAGGAAGGTCGTAAAATGGGGCCAAACTACTTTACAAATGTCTCACTTAGCAGCAAAAAAATGGGCTCAATTGTGGCCGTAAGCCGAGCCCTACCTGTACTTAAAAAAAAATAAAAAAATAAACCGGGTGTGTGTTGGAATTAAAAAGGAAACAGGAGAAAACTTTCCAAAGTTTCAGAATTGCAAAAATGGCTAATGGATGATTGAGCACAATTTTTTTAAGCTGGTCTCTTTCCCTAAGTCATTTTTTTTTCCCCTGTCCACCTTTGGAAAGAAGTCTGTGGTAGAATAACTTTATAGAATCTTCCTTAGCAAAAGTGTGTTTTTGTTTTTTAACTGACCAAGTTTTGAGAACGTTCTTGAATTGTATCTTGAATTGTATCTTATGCTCGAAGGACAAACGCTGGGGCAGCGTTTAAAACAGCCAAACACATTCCTTTGTCTTTTGAATTGTTTATCTCGCTGGGACCAAAGTTTTGAACTCGGGAAAGAAATAATAGCTGGCTTGGCTTGGCAAATTCCTCCTGATGGCAGTTAAAATTAACTCCTTTTTGGGGTGGCGGAGAGAAAAAAGAAAGTTGGTGCCTTATGCAAATAAAAGCTTTAAAAAAAAATTAAGTTGGAGAGCTGGTATGATTTTTTTAAAAAAATATCTTGCCGTTGTGTATGTGTGGTAGGGACATGACTGAGGAATAAATGCATGTGTTGAGGTTATTCCTCCACCTTTCCCCCCCCCCCTCGTAATGTTCTCCTTAACTATTTCTTTCTCTCCTGCAATTCAAGAATAAATGAATTGCCCTTTAATAAAATCAAAATAGCAGCGTTGTGGGGTTTTTTGTTTTTGTTTTCCCTGGGTCTGCGTGTGGATAAGTGCAACTGGGAATAGATGACAGAAATGGCTTGTCTTTCTGAGCTCAAAAGGGGAGGGCAGAGGGTTTGTGCGTGTGTGTTGGGGGTTATGAATTAATGCACAAGTTAAAAGATTGGGAGCCTGTCCGTTGCAATGCATTTTACCTTCAGATGCATATTTGTGGTCAGGGTTACTTTAGAGGCACGGTATAAAAGCCAGACACAGTCAGAAGTGTGGTGTATTAAGTAGGTGGGTGTGTATTTTTTTTTAAAAAAACAACAACAACTGCAGATGTTTAAAATCCTGTGCGGGTAAGAACAAAACTCTCTTTTTTAAAATGACAAGTATCTTTGTTTTTTTTTACTCCAGGTGGAGGTTGATTTATTTTCCCCACCTTAACTGAAATAGCCTTTCTGAAGCCCTTCATTCTTTTCAAACTTGACTTTTTAAAAATATATATCATTCTCAGCTCACCCACCCTTACCTGGAATTTCAGGTGTTCCATCCTGGAAGGAAAATAAATCAATTATTTTTCCCCCCCATCATTGGCAGGTCTTGTGACTTTCCAGCCTTTTTCAAAATGGGTCAAGAATCCTTTGGTAACAAGTTTTTTTTTAAATACAGCTTCGTGAGTGGGTTTGCTTTTCTTCCCCCCCCCCAAAAAAAAAGATTGGGGTGGGGTAGGGTGGAGTGAAGGATAAATCCTGGGTGGGAGAGAGGCGATGCAGAATTGACTTTAGGACTTTGGCGTGGTGATAGGTCGTCAAAACTGCTTTGAAATTTTTTGCAAAACCCGATTGCCAGCAACACAGGAAAAGAGGAAGTTTGCAGGAAAG
>JALGBA010002898.1:0-45000 GCA_023970755.1 Azemiops feae | reverse complement strand
AACGGATATATGCAGGCGTCTTCGGAGCTTAAATCTGTGATTCTCAACCTGGGCAGCTTTAAGCTGTGTGGACTTCAACTCCCAGAATTCCCCAGCCAGAATTCGGGGTGTGTGTGTTTGAAGTCAGCTTTAAGCTGTGTGGACTTCTGGGGGGGGGGGACGGTTGAAGTCCACACCGCTTAAAGCCGCACAGCTTAAGAAACACCAGCTTTAAAAAGTGTTGTGTGAGTTCAACAATTGATGGCATATTCAACGCAACTTTGCTTTCATGCAATGGAGGGATGGAGGGATGGATGAGACAACGGCTCTTTGTAAAGGTGGATCAGATGAGCACGTCCTACCTTGCAGTTTGGACTGTACCTCTTCAGACAATTTGAAGATGAGGTTCCCAAGTGTGAATTTTTGTAAGTGGCAAACATGAAAAAAATTAAAAAGCGAATTTGCTTGCTGCTGCCCTCGAAGAAATAGCAGGAGAAACGGGATGGGAATTTTCTGCTGGAATCCAGAGAGCATGGAATTGTTTCTTCCAGGAGAAAGAACCCAAATCTATATTTTTTCCAGCTAAATATATATACAATAAATATATTTCTCCCCCTCAGCTGCAGCCTGAAATGGTGCAGCTGGCTTCTTTCTCTCCTTCAGCTAATCTGTCCTTGGCCTTGAGAATCTGATTAGATGGTGGGAGACGACATGCTTTCTCTGTCAAGGTCCCAAAATCAAATCCTGGCCATGCACTGGCTCAGAAAAACCTTTGTATATTATTCTGAAGACCTCTTCTATTCCTCCCACTCAGTAAGAAAGCATTCTGGAGCACAATCAGTGGAGGAGGAGGAGGAGGAGGAGGAGGAGAAGGTTTAAACTCTACGAACTGTAGGTTAGTGGCAGGATGCTGTCTGAATTATTTTCAGGTACACAAACAGAAAAACAATGTGGGGACTGTTAAGTCTCAAAAGACTACAAAAAGAGTTGTGTTGTATAGCCTCTCGTAGGAAGTCTGCTGGTGAGAGCTATGCTTTCCTTGTTTGTTTAATTTGAATGTGTGATTTTTTAAAAAATTATTATTTTTAGTAGGGGAATGCAAACCGCTACCAGATGGACACACAGACACAAATAGCTATGGCTATACAGAAAAAGGTCTGCCTACATTGGTAGGGATTAAAAGGAAGGAAGGAAGGAAGGAAGGAAGGAAGGAAGGAAGGAAGGAAGGAAAGGAAGGAAGGAAGGAAGGAAAAAAAGAGACTGGAGGAAGGGAGAAAGGAAAGAGGGAAGGAAAATGTTTGTGTAATATCAGTCTAGAATTAATTGGGTCCTTCAGCTTATCTAGACCAGTTTTTCCTCAACCGTGGCAACTTGAAGATTGCGGACTTCAAATCTCAGAATTCCCTGGCCAACAAAACTGGCTGGGGAATTCTGGAAGTTGAAGTCCGCACCTCTTCCAAGTGGGCAAGCTTGAGAAAGGCTGCTCCAGGTGGAAGCACATTGTTTCAGCTTGTCATTTTAAGAAGCTTCCCAACCAAGATAACAGACTCGTAATCTTAAATCGATTCCTTGGTACTAGGCGGAGAAGTTGGAGACGGCTGTTGGAAGGGGTCCCAACAGCCTTCGAAACCTCTTTCCTGGACGCTGGATCTCTGCTTTTGGAGCAAGGAAGTGGTGCCCAGTGGGTTGCTTCACAATCGGCTGGAGAAGGCAGAAGCGATGTGGTTGAGGAAGCCTTCGTGTTTTTTTTGCTACGAAGGAGATTGTGGATGTTTGTGGAGGATAAATTTGGCAAGCTCGCTCTGTCGAGAGCAGATGGGTTGCCAGCCCTTCTGATTGCAAATGGGAATTTCCCAATTGCATCAGTTCTTGCTCAACCTTCCCGGAATAACTAGGAAGGGCTTGTCTCCATTTCAGCTGGCGTTTAATTAAAGCAGGGACACCTTCAGAGGTGGGTGTGGCTGTTTTGTCCCTCACACGGGCTCCGTTTGGCTGGGTTCCCACCTCGATGCAAAGCAGGCATGTGGCTCACCGTGCAAACTCAGTCATGGGTGAGCTGGGGAGATAAACCCTGGCGAATGGCTTGACGGGCGGTGTGAAGCCTTGCCAGTTCCATAAACCAGAGCTTTGGCGGGGGAAATGGATGAGTTGGGTTGGCAGCTTTGGAAGATCTGGTGGGTTCCTGGAGATCTTGACTAGATTGTCAACATAGGGGAAGAGCAAATTTGGGGTGGCGAGGGGAACAGTTCTGAGATCAACGGGAGCTGAGATCCTAATCAGATGGGCTGAAGGTACAAGTCAGAAGGTCCCTCATGTGAATCTCACCATGTTTCTGTATCTACCAAGAAAGAAGGATGGCTTTTAAGAGGACTTTCTCTTAGGACAGGGGTCTTCAAACGGGGCCCTTTTATGACTTCTGGACTTCAGCTCCCAGAATTCCTCAGCCAGGTGTGCCTGGCTGAGGAATTCTGGGAGTTGAAGTCCACAAGCCATAAAAGGGCCAAGTTTGAAGACCCCTGTCTTAGGACCTCCTCCTTTGCAGTGGAGGTTCTTAGGATGCTAGGACAATCTTCTCCAAGCTCAGAATGTAGGATTGTTTTGCATGAAGAAATGACAGGTGTGGCTCTCCAGGTGTTCCCAGCATCCTTGACTCTTAGTCATCCTGGGCCAAAGGTGCCTACTCTTTGTAGTAAGTTGTGTGGACCTTAGGAGTACAATGCCAGCTTGGAATGTTGAAGATCTAATGCTCAGGTTTTGTAACTGTAGATTAAAGGTAGCTGTTATAGCCGTCAAGGGTTTTGGATCACAGCTTCCACCAGTGTTGATTAATAGGTTAATAGGTACTGTAGTCCCACGCATTTCTGTGGGAAAGAGGTTTTCAAGGATCGACAGGTAGATTGGGTTTCTCGGGAATAGGTGATACAAATTGCAGCCACGGTTGTTTTTCTATGTTGCGAAGTAAAATATAATTTCATTGCACCTTTTGTGGAAGAAATACAGGTAATCCTCAACTACAATTGAGCCTAAAGTTTCTGTTGCTAAGTGAGACGGTTAAGTGGTACAGAGTCACATTGGTATGAAAAAAAAAACCCTCACCTGGTCAGTTTCCTAAACTTCTCCTAAGGGGTTGCAACCCACCTGTCTGCTTTCCTTTGTGGATTGCTGATCTGTGCTGCAAAGATTCCCAGCTGTTGCACTGCCCTTCTATCCCGCAGAAGCCATGCGCTGCGCATCGCGTGTTTTCTTGCACGCCACTTCCCCTTCCGATGATTGCAACCTTACGGCATCATCATCGCTGCCACATAAGCAGGATTTTGCTCTCTCTCTCCTCTCCCTTCCCCCCTCTCCTCACACGCCAGTCTCCACCCTTTCGCCAGCCTTGCCAACTGCTTAAAGATGCCTTTTTAGCCGATTAACTCTTCTGGGTTTAAAATGATTAAGCAATTAAGCAATTATCTTTATTGTGTTTACATCTTGCCCTTTCTCCAAAGAGGAGCACAGGGGAGCATATTATATACGAAGGTGGTAATTGCTTACCTGGATCTTGCGAGGTAGGCTGGGTGGGGTTAGGGACACTGGGGGGGGGAGAGACATGGATGGGCCAAGCTGCGGGGGGGGGCTTAAGCTTGCCACCATGAAGCACTCAGCTTAGAGACAGTCCAGGAGGGGCTTTAAAATTTGGGTGGGAGGAAAAAAAACAACAACCTTGGTTATCGTTAACTTTCCCCTGAAATTTAGCCTGTCCTGTTATTGGTTTGATGGGCGAATAAATTGGGCGGATGTATTACTGCATTACACGTGTGATTTTTTTTTTTTTAACAAATATTTTCGTAACTGCATTTCGGTCTGACTGGCTTGCTTTGTGTGGCCTGTGTTGGTGTGTTTAAGTTAATTTTTATGAGAATGGGTTTGTAGACTTCCCCAGGTGTTCAGAGAGCTTGGCGGTCCCAAAGGCTAAGACTTGTGTGCCAACACGGGACTGTTTACCTTTTATTATCTTTTTCTGAAAGAGTTTTTGTTTAACGGGGAGCTGGCTGATTAGTAATCAGCGTAGCAACCCTGCGGCATTTCATATTACGAAACAACATCTGCTTATCTTACGACCCTGGGAGGGGCTCAGTAGGTAGACAAAAATGCCAAACCCAGTCTAAACATCTGGCTGACTGCAGTGATCAACCGTAATAATACATGTGTGTGTCACCTGACTTCCAGTAACTCTGATTAGCCAGGAGGTTGAAGGGAATCTTCACTTTTATAGTCTGGCCAATAAGGACTAGAATCTTTTTTTTTGTTTTTTGTTTTCCCTTTAGAGGAGAGGCTAAACTTTCAAAGAGCTGCTACCAGATCAAAAGCTGAACAAGCAGGAGGATCCCTTGTGTGACTTCTTTTTGTTGTTGTTATTGTTATTATTTAAATGCCTATGCCACCCGACTCTGGGTGGTTTTAAAATTATTCGAAACACGAAAAACGAGAAATGAAAAAAAAAGAAAAAAAAGGAAGGGTAGAGAGGGCAGAATAACAAAACTAAGCAGAAAGGAAAAATAAACAAAGTAGGTTAAAAAGAGGCTTCGGTCTTCCCCGCCTCCATTCAAAATAACCGGAGTCACACATTTTGTTAAACTCTGGTAAGCGACCCGCTTAACAACCGTAATGGCAGGCTTAATTATAATCGTAAGTCGAGGACTCCCTGCACAGGAAGTCCTCAGCTTCACAACTGTTTGTTTAGTGACCGTCCGAAGTTATAATAATATTAAAGTTGGAAGGGACCTTGGAGGTCATCTAGTCCAACCTCCTGTTCAGGCAGGAAAGCCTATACCATTTCAGACAAATGGCTGTCCAGCCTCTTCTTAAAAACTTCCAGTGTTGGAGCAATCAGAACTTCTGGAGGCAGGTTGTTCCACTGGTTCTGTCAGGAAATTTCTCCTCAGTTCTAGGTTGCTTCTCTCCTTGATTAGTTTCCATCTGTTGCTTCTTGTCCTGCCCTCAGCTGCTTTGGAGAATAGCTTGACTCCCTCTTCTTTGTGGCAGCCCCTGAGATATTGGAAGACTGCTATCATGTCCCCCCTGGTCCTTCTCTTCATTAAACTAGACATACCCAATTCCAGCAACCGTTCTTTGTATGTTTTAGGCCCCTGATCATCTTTGTTGCTCTTTTCATCCGAGGTAGTCAAACAAACCACTTAAAAACCACCATTCGGAGTGACATTGAGAATCCCAAGAGACTTGGATGCAAGAGAAGGGAAGTTCCACCTTCCAAAGAAGGAAGCGAATTCACTTTTGCAGTGTTGGCCATCTTTCAGTTTGCAATGTGCCTCAGCCTTTCCCCCTTTATGCAACATGGCAATGCCCCCTCGACAACGCCCTCCCCCTCCTCCAGGCTTCTGGAGTCTCTCTCTCTCCTTGACTAATGATAGATCATCCTTCAAAAGGTGGCTTGATGGAAGGAGAAGCCCCCTAAGGCGCTCAACCCTTAAAGCGCTTGGATTCCAGCCGCTCTGCGTAATGCATTCCCGTCCCGAGAGGAGCTGGTCTCCATCAGAAAACATGCTCGGCTCTTCCCAACAGCTTTTGGGAAGCATTGTTAGCAAGTGGGGGGGGGGCAGTGCTGAAGAGAAAGCTGTCGAGAAGATCTGAACATCGGCCTCCGATTGTAAGGCGAGGACTGCCGGTAGTTGACCCTCGAGACTAATTCAATGCCTTAACGCAGAGGTCCCCAGCCTTTTGGGCACCAGGGACCGGTTCCGTGGAGAGAGGTTTTTCCACAGACTGGAAAGTGTGTGGTTTTGTGTGCTGCCTGCATCCCATGGATGAGGCTTTGCTTGTTGGTGTGGACCGGTACTGGTCCACGGACCGGAGGTTGGAGACCCCTGCCGTAACGCTTTGGACCATGTTCTCATTGGTTTTCTTAACTTTTCTTAACTTGTGCAAGGATCTCGTTGTTGTTGTTTTTTAAGCTCCTTCATCGTAGGGTTGAGAATTCCTTCCAAATTTCTCTTTATGGATGGTTGTGAGCTGGGGTGAGGATTGGCAGTGTCAGAGCAGGTGCAGCTCCTGTTGAGGTTGTTTGTCTATCCCACATTTGTTCCTCCTATGAAGCCACCCTGGTTCCTGACACTTCTGCGTCTGGAATGATTGCTTCCTGGTTCCTCCCTTGGGGTGGAATGGGAGCACGGAAAGCCAGAACAACCGTAGAAAGGGAAATGATACAACCCATGTAGAAATGTCACATTTGCCCCTTGAGAGAAGGAGGGTTTATGGTTGTGTTGCGCAACCTGTCAGTTAGAACCATTAACCAGTGGAACAACCTGCCTCCAGAAGTTGTGAATGCTCCAACACTGGAGATTTTCAAGAAGAGATTGGACAACCATTTATTTGTCTGAAATGGTGTTTCCTGCCTGAGCAGGGGGTTGGACTAGAAGACCTCCAAGGTCCTTTCCTCCTCCTCCTCCTCCTCCCTCCTCCTCCTCCCTCCCTCCTCCTCCTCCCCTCCTCCTCCTCCTCCTCCTCCTCCTCCTCCTCCTCCTCCTCCTCCTCCTCCTCCTCCTCCTCCTCCTCCTCCTCCTCCTCCTCCTCCTCCTTCTTCTCTTCTTCTCTCTCCCTCTTCTTCTTCTTCTTCTTCTTCTTCTTCTTCTTCTTTATTGTTATTGCTATTATTGTGAAATTTGGGAACGCTGTTTTTCAGCTACAGCAGGCGTGTGCAACCTTGGCAATTTTTTAAGACCTGCCGATTTCAATTCCCAGAATTCCCACAAGCCACCACAGGTCTTCAAAGTTGCCGAAATGGGACACCTTTGATCTACAAACATGCTTTTGCACATGCTTGTTGTTTTCAGAAGAAAAGTTGCATTTTCTTTTTTCCTCTTGGTCAGAGGAAGAAGACCTTCAACCTATATTCTAAATCTGATCTGCAGAGATTTTGGCCAGCCGGTTTGCTGACTTTCTTTGGAAGTTCACAAAATCTTGTGGTTTAGTTTATTTTTTTTATAAAGGTGAAGGACGTCCCTAAAACTCTTTCTTCCTCTTATTTTTCCCCACAACAACCCTGAGAGGGAGGGACTGGCCCAAAGTCACCCATCTGTTTTTCACGCCTATGGTGGGAACTCAGAACTCACGCCTATGGTGGGACTAGAACTCATGGTCTCCTGGTGATTGGCCCAGAGTCACTCAGCTGGCTTTCACGCCTAAGGTGGGACTAGAACTCACTGTCTCCTGGTGATTGGCCCAGAGTCACTCAGCTGGCTTTCTCACCTAAGGCGGGACTAGAACTCACCGTCTCCTGGTGATTGGCCCAGAGTCACTCAGCTGGCTTTCTCACCTAAGGCGGGACTAGAACTCACCGTCTCCTGGTGATTGGCCCAGAGTCACTCAGCTGGCTTTCTCACCTACGGCGGGACTAGAACTCACCGTCTCCTGGTGATTGGCCCAAGGACACCCAGACTAAAACTGAGGTCTCCCATTTTTGGGGCAAGATGTCTTAACCTGAGGGCCTTTCATTTTTTTATTTATTTAATGTTTACCTTTTTTGCATTGGGTTTTTTCCCCTTTTTTCCCCCTTTTCTTTCCTTTGCAACCTCGAGGATTGTCAAAACGGCCGCTCGGTGACATTTCCCCCTTCTCTGAATTGCACAATGATTGCCTTCCTGGCACCCCCTGCTTGCGGGTTGGGTTGTGAGACCACAACTTGGCTGAGCTGAAGGTCCCCTCTTATCAAAGCCCCAAGGCGTCCTTCTCGTCCTCTCCCGGTTGACTTCCTCCCCCCGTGACTTTGACCGCCAAGCCCATCATTTTAGAGTCTGTCTCGGCTTCAAGGATTCCCAAACCCCTGATGCCCTGCTAGACGGAAACGGAATCGCCGAGCACCTGCAGACCCACTTCCTCAACCGGAGGGGGGGGGGCTGGGGGTGTCAGCTGCCGCCTGGGACTGGGAGTTGATGAAGAAGGGGGACGTTGGGCTTTTGACTTCCCTTCAGTGGCCACCTGTTCGTCTCTGGGGCCAAATAAATTGCAGAAGGGATTGAGGAAGCTGTTTGGTCTCCGTTTCTCCACCACTTACAGGAATTTGGGGGGGGGGTTTGTTTTGAGGGGTAACGTTGCTAACTGTCAACTCGGCTCATTTTTGTCCCCCCCCCTCATATTTTTGACAAAACAAACGGAGGGAGGGAAGAAGGCGGCATCAGCAGGGAAGTTGAACAGCCCGACTTTTTTTCTTTCTTTCTTTCTTAATGGAACTTTTTTTTATATTAAATTTAAAAGAAAATACCAAAAAGCTAAGGGGGGGGGAAAGAGGACATTAGAGGGGGGGAAAGGGAAAGGGCAGGGAGAAAGCAACATGGGGGAGAGCCCTTTAAATCCTGATCTGATCTGTGAATTTTTCTTCCTTTTCAGGTTTCTCCCACTTGCCAAGTGGTCTCTACCCCTCATACATTCCTTTGAGTCACCTGGAACCCCACGGCAGCGGGACCCCCTTACTTGCTCAGTTGAATCAGCACAGCCTCTTCGAGACCCCAAAAGGTTAGCCTCTCCTTCCTTCCTTCCTTCCTTCCTTCCTTCCTTCCTTCCTTCCTTCCTCCCTCCCTCCCTCCCTCCCTCCTTCCTACCCTCTTCTCATTTCCATCTCCTTCCCTTCCTTCCTTCCTTCCTTCCTTCCTTCCTTCCTTCCTCCTCCTTCTTCCTTCCTTCCTTCCTTCCCCTCCCCCATCCCTCCCTCCCCCCTCCTTCCCTCTTCTCATTTCCATCTCCTTCCTTTCCCTCCCTCCCTCCTTTCTCCCTCTCCTCTTCTCATTTCCATCTGCTTCCTTCCTTCTTCCTTCCTTCCTTCCTTCCTTCCCTCTTCTCATTTCCATCTCCTTCCTTCCTTCCTTCCTTCCTCCCTCCCTCCCTCCTTCCCTCTTCTCATTTCCATCTCCCTCCTTTCCTCCCTCCCTCTTCTCATTTCCATCTCCTCCCTCCCTCCCTCCCTCCCTCCCTCCCTTGCCATTTTGCCTGCGAATTAGAGGTTGAAACCATCTGTTCCAAGGTCAATAAGCATCTGAATTGGCATATTTTAGGGCCAGCACACTTCATCCTTGAAATGTTTTGTACACTTGGATTTGTGTGGCCAAGAGACCTGACCTCCCTCTGCTGTTTCTCCCCCCCCTCTTTGATTTGCAGATGGATTTTACCTTGCTGGGCACGCAGGACAAGCTGCCTTGCACCCCCAGGCCACCCCGTCCAGGGCAGTCCCCAACCCCTCCTCGAGCGCCCTGCTCCACGAAAAGGACTTTGGGCACCCCCACAGGACCTCCAAGGACGGCCCCAAAGAGCTCGGTGGGAAGGAGCGGTCTTACCGGAGCAACCTCTCCTTGTCCCTGGCCAAAAGGGACGCCAAGCTGCGCGAGGAGTCCCGGCCTCACAGCGTGGTGGATCTCACCCAGGACACCAAGCCGGACAACGAGAGGAAAACGAACGGATTTGAAAAGGCCGTTAAGGTCGGGGAACGCTTGTCTCCCTTCCTGGCGGAACACTTGCCCAACCGGGGGGTCTTCAGCGGAGAACCAAAGTCCAAGAACCCACTTCAGACCTCTTCACTCAGCAACTGCAACACGGCCGGAAGCGCCCAGGGCTCGGAGCTGGACCACTGTCCCAAGGACCTCAGCAGACATGACGAGAACGTGAGGCCTTCTCCTTACGTCTTCTCCGACCGGTTGAAGAAAGTCGACTCTGCGGTGAGTTCGGTTGCCAACATGCACGTGGCCTGCAGTTGTCCTTCTCCAGCTCAACCCGGGAAGCTCCCCCCGCCCTCGGCCTTCCCTCCCCAGCCGATCCATCCCAACATGTACACCATCTTCCCCTTGACCAAGGAGTCCGGGAGGGAGCACAAGGTCATCGCGCCCACCTTCATGCCTTCCCTGGAGGCTTATGACGAGAGAAAAGGCCCCATTCAGATAGCCTCCCAAGCCCGGGACAACACCAAACTGAAGGAGAAGGAGGTCCCTGCTGCCCACCGAGTGGGGGTCCTACAGGCGGTGCCCAAGAGGTGTCTGGCTGATGCTTCTCGCAACCTTTTGGCCCAAGAGTTCTCCATCCATGGAGATGCCAAGCGGATGGAGGTCTTACGGGAGAAAAGCTCGGTCATCAGGGCCAACTCCATGGTCCTGAAGAAACAGGGGGCTTCAGAAACCTTCTTGAGCAGGCCAAGATTACGCTCCCCCGAAAACAGGGAGTTCCTCCCTTTGAAGGACTTGCCCAAAGCTGGCTTGGAGGCAGAACATCACTCCTGTGAGCGGGACCGCTTTCAAAGACCTGGCTGCAAAGAAGCGGCGAAGATCTACGGCACTTTGGACACCTCTTCCTCATCCTCGTCCTTGTCCTCTTCCTCCCGGCAGCATTTAGATCCCAACCAACAACTGAAGCCTCCTGAACAAAAGTGGAAGCCTTTTGAAATGGGCAACTTTGCCACCACCCAGATGGCTGTTCTGGCTGCCCAACACAACCATGCCAACCGGGTGGAGGAGGAAGTCAAGAAGACCTACCTGGAGCCCAGCAACCTACAGAGGTCCTCAGTCGTGGGAGCCCGGAGCGTGGCAGATGGCCTCCACCCTCCTCCGTCCCACGGGGAAGGATCTGCCATGCAAAGCCTCATCAGGTACAGCGGGAGCTTTGCTAAGGAGGCATCCTCACGGCAGGGGGCTGGCAAGAAAAGCCCTTTTGGGGGTCTGGGCAACATGAAGCTGGACCCTGGTCGACAGCCTTCCCCCAAGGTCCAGCAGCTGCTGTCCCACCAAGCTGGCAAGCAGCTGAAGAAGGAGCTGGAACGACCGGAAAGTGTCAAATCTTTCGGACGAGAGAGCATTGGGTCTCAAGGAGAGGTGGAAGTGAGACATCTCCCCGTTGGCATCGCCGTGGCGGTGGCCCGTCAGAAGGACAACAGCAGTGGCGGGAAGCTGGGGCTCGTGGACCGCGATCGGTCCGTCTCCTTGAGTAACGTGAAAGGTAGGCTGTGGGCAGGGAAGCGCCGAGCTCTGGATGGGACAGTTGCAACTGCTGGATTGGCGGTATTGATGAGGGAGTTATGGGAATCCAAGTTCTCCTCAATAAGCTGGGAAGGTTGGCTAGATGCAGACGGAGGTAGGAGATCTGGGAACCGGCTGAGGGGAATTCTCCAAATTGTTAGCGTCTTTGGAAAGTTTGGACAAGAAAGTCGGAGGGGATAACGCAGGCAGGTGAGCCTTGAGCCAAAGAGTTGTGATGGTGTCGATTATTATGGTAGTGCTGTTCCTAGAAGGAAAGAGAAGAGACTTGACGTTTTACAGAAGAACTTTGTTGCAGGATCCAATCTGGGTCGGTCACCGGGAAGAGGGGATTTGTCTTCTGAGCTTTTGGACTCGTGCTGGAGCCCATGTTCAGGGAACTTCTCTCTCACCAGAGTGTGTGCTTTACGTGGTGCTTGGTTGTGGGTGGCCTTTTTTATTTGTTGATTGGGGGTGTTGACGGCTGGCTAGAATGGAATAGAGCAAGGGTCTTCAAACATGGCCACTTTAAGACTTGTTGACTTCAACTTCCAGAATTCTGGGAGTTGAAGTTCACAAGACTTAAAGTTGCCAAGTTTGAAGACCCCTGGAATAGAGAATAGCCCACAGCAAACATTCTGGTGGGAAGGAAATTCCCTGAGGATGGTCTTCAGCACGAATCCGAAAGCTCGGAAGAGTAAGCCTCTGGTCCCGGTGGCTGACCCAGATTAGATCCAGCAACATCATCCTTGGGCGTCCCAGGATTCTACGTGCCGTCGATTCGCCTTCATTTGTGAAGAACTTTTGTGCTTAGTGAATTCTCTGTGTTCGCTTTGTTTTCATGGTCAAAACAAGGAGACGGTTACAAGGCCTTCATATCTGAGGCTGATACCAGATTTCAGGGTCAACCATCTTGGTAGGGTTGAAGCAGCTTCATATTTTCATGCAAGCTTCCATTTTTATTTTTTTATTTTTATTTTTTGGGAAGAAACCAAGTCTACAAGGAAATGCATTGGCTGTGCCATAGGGTGTCACTGTTGCACTGCTGTGTTTTGCGCACAAAATTAACACAGGGTATAAAAGAACAAGCCCAACACACAAACACGTCATATAGATGGAGACTAACCGTCTAGTTCTTTCTGCTTGTGGTGAATTCTAGTCTGGTGTTTACAGGAGACACCACTGAGCGAGATTCCTTTTGAGTGTGGATTGCTTCAATCAACTCCAAGCTGCTAGTCCCTGTCGGGCAGATTTTATTGTTCTTTTATTTTTTAAAAAGCATTCTTACACCGTGCTTTTCTCCTTAAACGGTTTAAAACCAACGGAAAGGGAGGGGAAAAAAAAGTGATTTGGTCTATAAGTTTACAGTTGACCAGAAGGGGAAAAAATGAACGAGAAAGGAGATGTTAAAAAAAATGGTAAAAAGTTTCTTCTGTGCTGCTTTTTAGGGATAAATGTTGATCTGCTGGACATTTTTGAACTTGCTTCCTTGGGTGTATGTGACATACCGTCGCCCCGAAGTAAATCACTGTCACTTAATTCTCGGGTTTGTTTGTGCAAGATGCTAAGAGCTCCTTTCCAACTAAGCTGCTTTTTGATTTGAAAGAGAATCTAAGCTGCCTTTCATTTTTAAAAACCAAACCACACCCAAAGTCAACGTTTGAGGCCACATCCCAGCATTTTCTGCCGCGTGAATAATTGCAAGGGGAGACGGGTGTAGCTGCGTACAACAGACACATCGTAATTAAAATTGGGGATGCAATTAAATGAAAAAAAAGGAAGAAATGGCCATTTGAATGAGGAGAATTGAACGATGGCAGCTATTTGTGATGGAAAGCCTTGTGGTTCTGGACCATTCCGAATGTGGAATCTAGTGGATCTCTGTTGGTTCTCAGAGTGATCGTGGAAACCCAAAGTTAAACTCCAGACCAGGTGTGGTTAGAGAAAATTAAACTGGAAGGCTACTGATTGGGGAGATAAGCCAGCCACCGTGTTGTGTGATCTCTTCTGTTCCCGCCACAATTTGGTGGCCAAATGAAAACTGCAGCTCTTTTGTGAGATTGTGGTAGCCGGCGCCGAAGGCTCTTTTGCACAACTTCGGTTGAGTTTTCAGCTAAGCCTTCTCTGAAATCGTGAAATATTGCCAATTAAAGATGGAGGAAATAGTTTGGAAGGTTGGCTTGACTTTCCTAATCCCCAAATTACAGCACTCCGTAGTCTGGATCCCCGCCAGCTCTTTGGACTACAGTTCCCATAGGGCAAGGGGGCTGCGGTAGACAACATCTGCAGGATGTGGGTGGCGGAAACGGAACAGTGAGCAGCTAATAAGTGGGGAAGGAATGAACCTGGGCCTGGTTTTAGGTGTCCTAAAGGTGCTTTTTCAAGAGGCAACTTTTATTTTTCCTTGAAGGCGTTTTGCTTCTTCCTCCGAGAAGCTTCTTTAGTTCTGATGGTGGAGAATGGAAGGATTTATATTCCTTGCAGGCAGCTGGTCCTTAGCACTCTCTGAACTAAAGAAGCTTCCTTGAAATGTCTTCAAGGAAAAAAACCAAGAAAGTCCAGTTGCCTTTTGAGAGAGAGAAAAAAAAAAAACACCTTTGGGATAACTATGAGTTTGGATAATTGAGAATCTCCCTGGACGTCTTGTTTGAATGATTATGAATTATGAATTCTCCCTCTGCGTCTCATTTTGCTAGTTGGCAACTTCAGAGTGTGCCAAGCCCTGATTTCTAAGTGTGGCCTCTCTGTATGTATTTGCTAACCCCCCCCCCCTTTTTAAAAAAAAAATTAGATAAAGATAAATAAACCGAGTCTTGTCTATGGAATGCTCACAGACACCACTTAACTCTGTGGGAATAACTTGGGGAACATTTTGTTAGAGTGAGTCACTGTTAACGGCTATCCAACTTCCCTCTCCGCCCCTCCCCTCCAGTTAAATTTCTCAGTGGGTCACGTGTGGTTCTTCTGCTGATGTCTGCAGTGTATTTCCATCTACATTTTATTGCAATTTGCTTTTTGCTTTTTTTTTTTTAAATTGCTTCACTGCAGCCAGTCTGTTTTTCAACCAATTTGGCATTTCCAGAGCATGTCGTGGGCACTCCCACAAAATGGCAGATGGGGCTGGCCTTTTTAGAGATAGATCCAGAAGGTTCGATAGGTCCCCGTTATCTTGTCCGTACCCTCAAAAGTTACCAGCCCACCTACGTTTATCCCCTGCCTTTTTTTCCTTCTAGGCAGGTAGATAACCACGTTCAAAATCCATTTTTAATTTTCGGTGAAAGCTGATTGGAGGTGGGAGAGAGAGAGAGAGAGAGAGAGAGAGAGAGAGAGAGAGAGAGAGAGAGCAGAAGTTTACTGGAAATTACGATGCTTTACAGAGACCATCCCCTGTTTTTGAATGGGGATAATCTATTAGAAAAGCTGCACAAACATTGGGGTCCCTGGACACGGCATTTAGCGCCTCTAAAATAAGGAGATGAATGGAGAAAACGGAGGGGAAGCTTAACTTCACCCTTTGATGGAAAACAATAATACTTTTATCCAAAGGTGGCTGTTGAAGAGGTTCCAGACTGGTACCAATATTTATTTTATTTTATTTGTCACATTTTAAATACTGCCCACCTCGCTCACCTTGTGTTTCCCTGCTGAAAACCATGTCTAGGGACCCAGGTAAAGAGTCCAGCCAGCTTTTCTTGAATTCTCAAAATGGGTTCAGGAAATCCTTGACTTACAACCACCATTGAGTCAGGCGATTACCGTCGTACATTGAGGACGATCTGCAGCGGTGCTGTGAAATAGTGAAAACCAGCTTGAGTTTCCCTCCAGTGTTTTAACCAGGCAATATCAAGGCAAGTTTGGTTTTAATCCTGGTAGGTTTGTTGATTTGGCAGCTTACGGTGACGGAGGCATCCAGCACATTTGCCGAATTTGTGGCAGCGTGGCGTGTGGGCAAAAACCCAGCCAAAGCTTAAACTAGTAATTACGATTTTTGAGTTTTCTAATTGATCCATTTGGTTAATCACTCGGTTACCTTTGGTGAATGACGCCACAGGGAGAGAACATCGGAGAGATGAACAAAATTAACCGAAATGTCCAATTCTGGATAATGCCCAAGATGGTGATGTTTCAGGGGCTAGAGGCATATTAAAAAAAAAAAATGGGTGGAGGTTAAATCGCACGATGGAGACCACCATCTTGACATTTCTGACCCCCCCCCTCTAAGGACACTGGCCTGTAGGTGTGCAAACTGGAATAAAAATGGTGTCCATCTTGTTGCAAGATCGGAGAAACCCAACGAGGACTGATGGCCACTGAAATCATGGATATAGTGATCCTTCGCTCTTGCTTTGCTACTTTTGTAAGAATAATTCAGTTGGTTGCTGGCCAGACATTCCCCAGATTTTGAGATAAGGGGGGGGAGAACATATTCCCAAGTCCCTCCCCACACACATGCTGGCTGCAGAAGAAGACCCTTTAATTTGGCGGGGGGGGGGGGTTGCATGGAGGCAGAATGTGGCTGAAATTTGCGAATTGGGAGCCTTCCTTGAATTGGTGTGGGTAGCAGCTTACATTTTGCCAACAGGGACCCCCGCTCTCTCTCCCTGCCAACTCACAAGCTGTGTGTCCTTCCAAGCGCATCGGTGCTGCTCCTTTTTCCGCCGTTGCCCACCTCTCCATTTTGGGTGAATGATGGGCAGCCAGCTGCAGTCCCAACCTGCTCTGATGCCTTCCTGCTGGTCCTGCAGAGAGAAAAAGGGGAGCTGGAGTCCTCTCTGTCAATCCGTCTGTCCATCCGCTGGAACCCCCCCCAGCCCCCCCCCCCAGTTCAGCCCTTTTGTGTACAGCGGCCGACTTCATTTTTCCGGCTGGGTTCCCACAGCCTCTTTGCGTCTGGAGCCAAGAACCGGGACTGGTAGCCAACAAAGGAGATGTGTTTGTTTGAGCTGGTCTGAAAGCTTCCAACACTCCCCCCCCATGTACCCCCCTCCCCAGCCATCCCCTGCTCTCCCCCCACCCCGGCTCTGTGAAATGTAATTTACTGAGCAGAAATAAGAGCTGGCGAACAAGGACTGTACTTTGTCTGGTTGCTAAGCAATAGAATTGGCACACAAGGGTCTCCTTTTTTGCCCAGTCTCGCGGGCCCCCTCCCCAATTCTCCCTCGCCCCCTCCACCCTTTTCCCGTCCTTGCCTGCCAAAGAGACTTTCTTTCTTTCTTCCTTTCTTTTTTTAAAATTAATAATATTGAGTTGGTCTGCGCCAAGCGGAGGGCGCTCGAAGGTGCAAACCCTTTTAAGAGAGAGAAAAGCAAAGGGGGGGGGGTTTAACTTGGCTAATCTAGGAGGATTTGGTGAGCCAAACCACACATTGAAGAGGGGTGTTGGTCGCCAAGGAAACGGGGCCTCCAGAGATATTTTTTTCACACACACACAGACACACACACACCCCGGTCTCCCTCCCTCCCTCCCGGCTCTGTGCATAACCGATTGAATTTTGCACGGAGATGAATTTTGCTCAGGCGGACTTCATATGTCATGTCAGGAAATTTATAAAGACAAGATTGCCTATTGAGGATTTTTTTTGGGTGGGTGGGTTATGAAATGGCAGCTTGTCAGTTGTCTTTGGGACGTTAAGGTGCGTGCAGAAGTCCCCCAGCACAGCCACGGGACCTCCCTTTTGAAAGGCTGATTCACCATTATTCCTAAGCCAGCCAGGAAATGATGGGATGGGCTATTTTATGGTTTTTGGGGTTATAGCTGCAGTGCCCTGGATGGGGTGCTAGTGGGGTTTGGAAACACGCCAGGAAAATAAAAGTGGTTGAAAACGGGCATTTGCAAGAATGAGGCTGCTTCTTTAGGAGAAACCTAGTTACAATCATCATCAGCCTGCGATTATTTAAACCACCTTTTGAAAAACAAAACAAAAAAAGATTATCCACAGGGATGACCGAGAAGATGGAAGACGGACAAATCCCAAATGTCAGGTTCTTAAAGGGGAAAAAAAAAATTACTGACCATTTGTGATGGAAGAAAAGAAGATTACAACTTATGACCTCAATGGAGCCCACAATTTCTGTTGTTAAATGAGACATTTGTTAAGTGATTTTTTTCCCCCTCCATTTTGCGACCTGTCTAGCCACGGTTGTTAAGGGAATCACTGCAATTGTGAAGTTAGTAACGTGGTTGTGAAGCGAATCTGGCTTCCCCCGTTGACTTTGCTTGTCAGAAGGTCGCGAAAGGGAATCGCGTGATCCCCCCAGGGACGCTGTGCCCGTCATAAATACGAGTCAGTTGCCAAGCCTCTGAATTTTGATCTCATGACCGTGGGGATGCTGCAAGTGTGAAAAACAGTCATACGTCCCTTTTTCAGTGCCGTTGTAAGTTTGAAACAGTCACTAAATGAACAGTTGTACGTTAAGGACTAGCAGCATTGGGGAGCAGAACCAGGAATTTATCTGTAGGCATTTGAAGCTTCCTGATTAAGCAGAGACGCGATCTGTCCTTCTGGTTCCACTTGATCTCTTAACCATGATACGATTAACTGTATCTTCAGGCTTCTCCATCCGGGATCTTGGGATCCTGGTCCTTCTTGAGGAGAGGTCTAGAACAGGGTCCCCAACCCCTAGGCTGTGGACCGGTACCGGGCCGCGGCACGCCAGCAACCGGTCCACACAAACAAGCAAAGCCCCATCCACGAGATGCAGGCAGCACACAAAACCACGCACCCTCCGGTCCACGGAAAAACCTCTCTCCACGGAACCGGTCCCTGGTGCCCCAAAGGTTGGGGACCTCCTCTGGTCTAGACCAGGGCTAGGCAACCTTGGCTCTTTTATGACTCGTGGACTTCAACTCCCAGAATTCCTGAGCCAGCATGGGGGAGCTAAGGCCCCTTCATGACTTGTGGACTTCAACTCCCAGAATTCCTGAACCAGCATGGCTCAGCTTGGAAACCTCTCCCTTTCCCCTCAGCATGGCTGGCTCAGGAATTCTGGGAGTTGAAGTCCACGAGTCATAAAGCGGCCTAGGCCTAGGCCAGAGGTAGGCAACCTTGGCTCTTTTGTGACTCGATGGACTTCAACTCCCAGAATTCTGAGCCAGCCATGCTGAGGGGAAAGGGAGAGAGGTTTCCAAGCTGAGCCATGCTGGCTCAGGAATTCTGGGAGTTGAAGTCCACGAGTCATGAGGGGGCCATAGTTCCCTCATGCTGGCTCAGGAATTCTGGGAGTTGAAGTCCACGAGTCATGAGGGGGCCATAGTTCCCTCATGCTGGCTCAGGAATTCTGGGAGTTGAAGTCCACGAGTCATAAAAGAGCCAAGGTTGCCTAGCCCTGGTCCAGACCTTCCACCGTTGGCTGGAGAATTCTCAACGTTTGATTATATTTACAGGAGGCTCAGCTAGCTTTGTTTTGGTTGCCCCTTAGGACACGGACGGCTGGATGAGGACTGTGGGGACGACCGTCCACGCCTTCGAGAAAACCACCTCCTAGCAAGTCGTTTGGAGCGAGACCAGGAGAAACTGCTCAGGTGATCTTCCTTAGGCTTGGGAGGCTTTGCCTAGCTCGGCTTTAGCTCTAACATCGGACCTTTTCTGCCCGCAGTTTTGCAGCCTGAAAGACGCAGCTCCCCAAAGTTATCCATAATGGAGAAATATATTTCAACCACACATGCCGCAAAAGCAAATAAACAGCTTTTATTTTTTTTTGCTTTTTTGCCAAGCAAAAAAAGTAGATAAATTCAATAAGCTAACCATCTAGTCTAAGCAGAAACATTCTTGCTGGCTGGTGGAAGGACAATGAAGAAGGGGCTAAGTGAACTTCCTATGAAGTTTAGAAGTTATCTGGAAACCCCCTCTTCCTCCTCCTCCTCCTCCTCAACCTCCACTACCATCTCCTCCTCCTCCTCCTCCTCTTCCTCACACTGGTGATGTAATCTAGTTGGGTCATGAAATGTCTACAAGAAAACAATCAAGTTCAGAGAACATCAAGGACCCCACAGTCCTAGTCTTCCTCCTCCTCCTCCTCCTCCTCCTCCTCCTCTTCCTCCTCCTCCACTACCACCACCACCACCTCCTCCTCCTCCTCTTCCTCACACTGGTGATGTAATCTAGTTGGGTCATGAAATGTCTACAAGAAAACAATCAAGTTCAGAGAACATCAAGGACCACACAGTCCTAATCTTCCTCCTCCTCCTCCACTACCACCACCACCACCTCCTTCTCCTCCTCTTCCTCACACTGATGATGTAATCTAGTTGGGTCATGAAATGTCTACAAGAAAACAATCAAGTTCAGAGAACATCAAGGACCCCACAGTCCTAGTCTTCCTCCTCCTCCTCCTCCTCTTCCTCCTCCTCCTCAACCTCCACTACCACCACCACCACCTCCTTCTCCTCCTCCTCTTCCTCACACTGATGATGTAATCTAGTTGGGTCATGAAATGTCTACAAGAAAACAACCAAGTTCAGAGAACATCAAGGACCCCACAGTCCTAGTCGTCGTCGTCTTCTTCTTCTTCTTCTTCTTCTTCTTCTTCTTCTTCTTCTTCTTCTTCTTCTTCTTCTTCTTCTTCTTCTTCTTCTTCTTCTTCTTCTTCTTCTTCTTCTTCTTCTTCTTCCCCTTCTTCTTCTTCTTCTTCTTCTTCTTCTTCTTCTTCTTCCCTTCTTCTTCTCTTCTTCTTCCTTTCTTCTCTTCTTCTTTCCTCTCCTCCTTCCTCCTCTCCTCCTCCTCCTCCTCCTCCTCCTCCTCCTCCTCCAATTTTGAAACTCTTCCAGAAATGCCTTCCACCATCCATTGAAATGTTGTTATTCCCCCTCCTGATGAAGAACGGAAGGACCACGCTTGAAACCTATCAAGACTTGGGTCCCTAAGCCTCCCTCCCCTCTTCTTTTTATTTTCCCCAGAGAAAGCAAAGAATTGGCTGATTTTGCTCGGATCCATCCGGCTACTTGTGCTACCAGTGGCTTAAACTCCAACCTCATGGTGACTGGGGGACCACCCTTGACTGGTTCAGGAAGGTGGACTGGTGACCCCACACCACACCTGGCGACCCATCCATGGTTACCCAGAGGCAGCAGTTCGTCCATGTGGCTTACTGGCCACCCCTACGGTAAGGCTATCAAATGAACGCCGAGTGACCTCCTGTTTAGACCATCCATCAGGGGTGTGTGTGTGAATGTTTCGTTCTGGGGGGTTTTCGGCATGAAATTTCGTGAAAGGCCCTGTTTTTCAAACCCCTTGGGCAGTGTTTCAAGTTTGAAAAAGCCCATTCATTCTACTGCAGGGTTTCCCAACGAGTATACTGATCTCATGTGTGTGTTTTTACGCTCTTAGAAAATGAATTCTTTCAGCTTGTATGTTGTCACTTAACACAGTGGGCGCCTGCGATGATTCTAGACACCCCAGGGGGCTAGAATTAAAAATGATGCAGCAGCTCCTTTATTATCCATGCATATCTCAAAGGTGCTTTTTCAAAAGGCAACAGCCCTGTGTTTTTTTCTTTCAAAAAAACTCCCCCAAAAAACTTCTTGAAGGAACACAAAAGCTATTTTTTCCTTTGAAAAAAAGTGCTTTTGAAAATGCGCCTTTGAGACAACTATGACCTGGATGCATTTGTGCATTTATCCATGCATATCTACGCATCCCTGGGTGACCAGCTGTACAATCCTTAAATATCTTTGTTGTTTAGACACAATCTCACCTGGTCTCCTGTGACCTTTGATCGTTTTCACTTAGAGTTTCTCTTCTGATCCTGTCTTCTTTGCAGGGCACCCTTTGCACCAAGGCATGGCCCCTGCTTTTCCTTCTGGCATGGGGGGAGCGCTCCCCTCTGCATACCAATTTGCCAGAGATCCTCAATCCGGCCAGCTTGTCATGATCCCAAGTGAACACCTGACCCACTTTGGTAGGTACCCAAAGAGAGTTGTACCTCCAGATGTGCAAGTTATTGTTCGTGTTCAATAAGGTAGAATCTGGTCATCTCTTGTCTGATCCACCAGGAATGGCTGACAAGAGATACTTATTGGGAAGCACCAGCCTGGCAGGGAGGAGGGGGGGGTCAAGCATGGAGTTATCCTGGAGTCACTGGGCAATCACAAAAGGGTTACAACTGACCCTGCCTAAGTTCCTTGGAGCCTTATCTAATTGTTCACAAGAGTAGGCTTACAGACTAGGTGTCAACTCTGCAATGAAACTGGCTGAAGCCATCTTGCTTGTTTTTGGTTGCCACAAGATTGTGGCAGGAGGAGATGGGGAGTTTTATGCTAGCCTAAAAAAAAATCCTGTCCCGTGGGAACCAAGGTCGTTTCTGTTCATTAGATTGAGGGGTTGTGCCTAATGTTAGAAACCCCGCCAAACTATTCTATTGGGAGACGTAATTAATTGCATAGTTTTGGGGGTGGGAAGTTGAACTTCGTAATATTGTTACTCCTTGGGGGGAGGGACTTTAGTCTTGGTTTCACTTTTGACCGGGCCGAGACTTTGTAGCCAATAAACATGTTCTTAGAGGAAAACTCAACCCTCAGAGTTCTGCTTTAACTGGTCTCATTTATCGGAACCATGAGACTAGGGAGATTCCTGTATTATAGGCAGAACATAATAAAGTAGTTAGCTTGAACTCTACACATATGGGCCTGGTTGTTTCCGCCTGGCATGTTTTGGGTAAAGTTCATATGTGGCCAACTGAGTGGCACATAGCCCACCTCCAGGATACCCACGTTGCTTAGTCCTTGAATTCTGGCTTGGATGGGTTTTCAAGTCAATCTGTCTCTTCCTTCCAGCAGAACTGATGGACCGTGCTCCTCCTCTCTGGCCTGCCATATATTCTCCTACCAGGAGCTCCCTCCAGCACGCTCACCAGCTCCAGCTCTTATCTCACCAGCAGCTGATCCGTCAGCATGAGCTATACCTCCTGCAGCAACAGGCTGCACATGCCCAGTTGGTGGTAGGTCCTCACCCTTGGCTTCAACTCTTGCCACTGCCTTTGGGAAACCAACCTCATCTGTCTCTCCTTTCTGAAAAAGGGTCTCCAGATGTGATGAGTGGAGGAGACCTGGCTAGATCCTACTTAGCATTAATTAAATCAGCTACACTGATGTGGTGGAATGTAGTAGTGGTTCCCCAGGATGACGAGGCTGCATTCCAGAGGAGTTAGGAGGCAACTCAGCCCAGATAGCGTGTGAGAGAAAGAGGGTGAGGACAGCTCCTCCCTAATAGTTCCCAGAGTATAAGATAGATGCAGACAGTGGAGATTTCAGTCTGGCAAGATTCTGTCTTATCGTTGTGAAACAATAAAGAACTCGGCTTGGAAGAATCACCACTTATCATTTCTGGTTTATAGCTGGCCTTTTCATATTGTTGTTATTCCTGGACAACTTTTATACAAGGCAAAGTGGGGCAATTGGCGAAGACCAAGTTGTCTATGAGAAACTCTAATCCAGCCCATGCATTAATCCATGTTTCTTAAACATCTGAAGGTCCACCATTCGTTCTGTCTCCCTTTATTGCAAGGGGGAAAAAATTGCCTGCGTTTCCAGACATTTGTCGCTTCTAACCAAGTTTTGAATGACCTGCCTTGTGTCCAACCTAGTTTACTTCTGGGTCCCCTTCGTGGTTCATGTAGCATCAGTGGAGAACCATCACTATTTCAGATCTCCTTTCTCTCCACAGGAGAGGCTAAAAGCCAGTGAACAGCGGGCAGAGATGGAAGAGAAGATAACTAAACGGAACCTGGACAATGCCAAATCAGGTTTGCCAACGTCTGCCTCAAGCCTTCTGCACCGGAAGCCTCCAGTTTTGTCTCCAAGCACTTCTGCGTCCTACAATAAGGTGATCAGCCCTCCTCCGCTGTCGTCCAGGTCCTCTTCCGTGTCGGTGCTCAAAGCTGAGGTTATCCAAAAGTTGGAGGAACCACCAAGCCAGCCAACTTATTCCTACCCCACGACTCCCATCACTCATCCATCTAGCCCACCTCCTGCTTCTCCACCTCCTGCCCCTAACCTCCCTCCTAAGGAAGAGGAGGAAGCTGAGAACATGCAGAAGAAAGAGCTGGAGCTGGAAAAAGAGACCTCTGCTTCATATCAGACGTTATTTCCAGGTACAAAAGCCCCATTATTTTTTAATCCACTTTCTTTTTTTAAATTTCCTGTTTGGTCTTTTCCTAATTCTGCCACTTTCCCAAAGCTCCTTTTCTCCCTTGAAAAAGATGTGAACGTTTATGTAAGCAGATGACTTCCATCCTACAATAGGAGTTCCACCATACTGTGCAGTTGAGTGCCCAAAACTGGTTAACTGAAATTCATTTTTCTTTCTTTCTTTCTTTCTTTCTTTCTTTCTTTCTTTCTTTCTTTCTTTCTTTCTTTCTTTCTTTCTTTCTTTCTTTCTTTCTTTCTTTCTTTCTTTCTCTTCTTTCTGTCTTTCTGTCTTTCTTTCTTCCTTCCTTCCTTCCTTCCTTCCTTCCTTCCTTCCTTCCTTCCTTCCTTCCTTCCTTCCTTCCTTCCTTCCTTCCTTCCTTCCTTCCTTCCTTCCTTTTTAGAACAGGGGAGATTTTGACTCAGGTCAATGGTAAAGTTTGGAAAATAAATTCCTCTAGTCTGGAAAGCTTGAGTACCACTGTTGTTAGGGTCTCTCCTCAGAAAATATGAGACTTGTCTTCCAGTTTTTCATTTTTGCTGCCCTCTTGCAGAAATTCCATCCGGCTATCCATTCCAGTCCCTTCCAGACTCCTTCAGAAGACACTACCCATACCTTCTCCAGCCAACCGCTACATCCGATGCAGATGAGTTGGGCTCCAGTGTCCCTCTGCCCACCAGCAGTCCCGAGCGCTTGACACTTTCTCCAGAGCTGAAGCCTATTCATCTTTCCCCATCCAAGATTGTCAAACCCATCCAGGCTGTGGAAGAGGAAGAATCCTTGGAAGAACGGGTGAAAACGGAGATGGAGATGGACAATAGCCAGGAAGAAGGCAGCTGTGAACAGGATATGGAGGTCCTGGATATGGCAACTTCGGTTGCCCTCCCTGTTGAGGACGCCGAGAGTTGTGATCTTCAGTTGCACCACGGCAAAGCCCTCAGGACTTCAGACCATGAGGAAGTTCTTGAGGACTGCCAAGCTGCCTACCCAGGGATGTCCTGCTCGGTGGAGATGGACACCCAAGCAGAAGAGACCGATGACAGCGAAACTTGCCCCATTCATGACTATGGTGGAAGTTTGTTACAGAGAGACACTGAACCGTCTGAGATAGGACTGGTCCCTCAGCCTGAGAAGTCACCGTTGGCTGTAGAAATGCCCCACATCAGTTCTCCCTCAAACATGGAATTTCCCAGCATGCTTCAGGAAGAGGAGGAACCCACGGTAGAAGCCCCCCTCTACAGGAATGAGATGTATTCCTGCCCAGTCCCATCTCTGGATATCAAAATGGAGGACCCTTTGGCTGGTATGAACGCCTTAGCAGCAGCAGCTGAATTACCCCAAGCGTGTTCCTTGCTCACGAACAGCGATGGTGGCGTCACTCAGGAGGCAGTGGTGAACTTAGAAATGTCTTCTAGCCTGTGCCCAGAACACACCTTTCTGCACGGCATTACCCTCTTGAGCGAAATTGCAGAACTGGAGTTGGAGAAACGGCAGCAGGAAGCCGAAGGTGAGTAGATATGGATCTCCATTCAAGACAACGTTCAAGGCTTAGCTTTGAGCCTCAAGCTCTTCTCTTCTGGCTTGTGCGCCAGGTGTGAAAGACCAGGTCCACAGGTGAAGGTCCAGTTAAACTGATTTAATAATAACAACAACAACAACAACAACAACAATAATAACAACAATAATAAATTAATAATAATAACAATAATAACAATAATAATAACAATAATAACAACAATAACAACAATAATTATTATTATTTAATAATAATAATAATGATAATAATAACAACTAATAATAATAATTAATAATGATAATGATAATAACAATAACAATAACAATAATAATTATTTAATAATAATGATAATAATAATAATAATAATAATAATAATAATAATAATAATAATAATAATAATAATAATGATGATGTCAGAAGGGACCTTGGAAGTCATCTAGTCCAATCCCCTGCTCAGGCAGGTAACCCTATACCATTCCGGATGAATGGCTGTCCAATCTCTTCTTAAAAACTTCCAGTGTTGGAGCATTCACCGCTTCTGGAGGCAGGTTGTTCCACTGGTGGTTAATTGTTCTAGCTGTCAGGAAGTTTCTCCTTAGTTCTTAGGTTGCTTCTCTCCTTGGTTAGTTTCCATCCGTTGCTTCTTGTCCTGCCTTCAGGCGCTTTGGAGAATAGCTTGACTCCCTCTTCTTTGGGGCAGCCCCTGAGATATTGGAACACAGCTATCATGTCCCCCCTCGTCCTTCTCTTCATTGAATTAGACAAACCCAATTCCTGCAAACATTCTTTATATGTTTTAGCCTCCAGTCACCTGATCATCTTTGCTGCTCTTCCCTGCACTCTTTTTTTATTGCTAAAGAGCCCATGCACAGGGATCTTCTGAGCTCATGGTTAGCCCCTGCTAGGAATTAGAAGGTTGGACTTCGTTTGCTTAAGCATTTCCCTTGGTCCTTCTCTGTGGGATGTCCCTCCTGTTCCTCATCGCTCGTCCATCCTATCTCACGCAGGTCCAGAGAACTTCTCAGCTCATCCAACCTTGGAAAGCCTGTTAGCTGCTGGTACCCAGATGTTGATGGAAGTCCTCTCCACCCCCTTCATGGATAGCCTGAAGAACATCCGTCTGCCTCGGGAACTGGACCCCAATAAGAAATACAGCTGGATGCAGAAGAAAGACGAGCAGGTGAATAGGATGGGGAGAGCAGACTTGCAGAGATGGGGATGGGGGAAGTGGTTAGGAAGAGTTTTTTTTTCCCTGGGTGAGATGAAGCAACCCAAGGAATATCTCAATGGCTTTCCTGACCTTTGAGGGACACCAAAGACTCTTTTGCAGCCAATGTGGCTCTGTCTGTCCTTTCTCATTGGAAGTTGCTCTTTGTGATTCGCAGGTGATTGACAAAAGCCAACCTTTTGTTTTAATTGAGAGCAGAAGCCTGTTGGGAGAAAGAAATTCTTGAATTCTTAATTGCCATCTTCTGCCCTCTGGATAGGTTAGCCCTGCAGCTGGTCAAGGATCCTAGGAGTTGCCCCCTCAGACTTAATACTTACTCAGGTTTTGTTAGGAACTTGATTCTGAATTGTAGCTAATGAACAGAATCAACAGAAGAAAATATTTGTAGCTCAGGGTTGAACTGTAGGGTCTTTAGATCTTTCTGAGCTGGGCTGTTTTCTTGCAGATGTTTCATGACCCAACTAGGTTATATCATCAGTTTTGAAAGGGAGGAGGAGGAAGAGGAGGTGGAGGAGGACTGTGGGGTCCTTGGTGTTCTCTGAAATTGGTTGTTTTCTTGCAGACATTTTATGACCCAACTAGGCAACATCATCAGTGCCAAGAAGGAGTGTGGTTTGGTCTCTATTTGTATATAAGTGGCTGTGAATTGAATGAGACTGACGGATGTCCTGGTTTTCCTTCTCTCCCAACTCTTGGCTGTTTTCTTGTCTCAGATGTATTCCATTAAATCGTCCATTGGGAGCATGGATGCCATGGAACTGGATTACCGGATGAAGTTAGCTGAGCTGCAGAGGAGATACAAGGAAAAGCAGAGGGAACTGGTGAAGCTGCAGCGGCGGAGAGACTCTGAGTAAGTCACCCAGGGACCTTCAGATATCCTTCTGCACCTGCCTGGCTGGCTGGGCAGTGGCACCATCTTTGAGTCTTGCACCATCTTGGCTTTTCCACCCCTCTTCTTGTGCTCCATGATACTCAACCTTGTGGCTTGGCAACATGACCTACTGTTTGTCCATGGGGCAGATGCTGTAGGCACTTCATTAGCAGTTGTGGCCTTCCGTGGGGATGTTTTGAGTGTAGGTCAGTGGAGAGGTATGGTGATGGATCATGGCCTCCTCCTTCTTCTTCTTCTTCTTCTTCTTCTTCTTCTTCTTCTTCTTCTTCTTCTTCTTCTTCTTCTTCTTCTTCTTCTTCTTCTTCTTCTTCTTCTTCTTCTTCTTCTTCTTCTTCTTCTTCTTCTTCTTCTTCTTCTTCTTCTTCTTCTTCTTCTTCTTCTTCTTCTCTTCTTCTTCTTCTTCCTTTCTTCTTCTTCTTCTTCTTCTTCTTCGTCTTCTTCTCTTCTTCGTCTCCTCCTCCTCCTCTCCTCCTCCTCCCTCCTCCTCCTCCTCCTCCTCCTCCTCCTCCTCCTCCTCCCCCTCCCCCTCCCCCTCCCTTTCCTCCTTCTACCTCCACCCCTCCACCTCTTCTTTCTTTCTTTTCTTTCTTTCTTATTCCTTTCTTTCTTTCTTTCTTTCTTTCTTTTCTTTCTTTCTTTCTTTCTTTCTTTCTTTCTTTCTTTCTTTCTTTCTTTCTTTCTTTCTTTCTTTCTTTCTTTCTTTCTTTCTTTCTTTCTTTCTTTCTTTCTTCATTGCTCTTGGTTAACGGTCAAGTGTGTGGTTTTTTTTAAGGGAAAAGCATGACGAGAAAAATAGAAGCGTGGCAAAACGAGGTCCAGGAAGGCCCAGAAAACGGAACCATGGATCAAGCGCTCTGTTGTCCCCTAAGGAGCGAGGGAAGAGTGACGGAAGGAGTGGAAAGTAAGGTTGGGCTGTGGGGCGGGAAAGACATTGTAGCAGGGTCCCACCCTGGTTGGGTTGCCTTCTCTCTGCCCCAAACATGGATGCTGGCGCTCTTTTGGCATAGTGTCTTGCCCGTTGGGGTGCCACCAGGATGAGTTAAGACTTGTGTGGAGTATTATGGGATAGATGTTGGCTAAGCAACAGGTAGGACCATCGTGGGGTAAACTGTCGCGATCTAGAGGACGTGTTGATTATTGAGGAAAGAAAGAGAGTGAAGTAGAGCAGGTTGTCTTTAGGGCTGCGTATGGGTGAAGGGTGGACTTCCAGTGGGAATGTGTTGGATTTTGTTGGATTTTGAACTTGTTTTCTTTGGCACGAGAGGAAGAGAAACCTACCTGTGTTAGGATACGCTTTGGTCTTGCTTTGCTTGTCTGTGGTGCAGCCTCTGTTTCCCTCTTGTTCTGTCTTTGCTTTCTTGCTGGTACATTGAGAACTTGGCTTCGCCTTTGCTTAAGGGCCTGCATTGTCAACCTCTTCAGCCTGATCTTTCAGATTTTTCAAACGAAGGAAATTAAGGAATCCTGCTTGGTCTGGATATTGTAAACCTGGTCATTCTTGTTACTTTTTTTTTTATCCCCCTCAAGCTTTTGCAAAATCATGGTGTGAAGGTTCTCCTCTCTCCTCCTCTCTTCTCTCCTATCCCTCTCCCCCTTTCCCTTCTCTTCCCTCCCTTCCCCTCCCACCTCAAGTATCCAAATAAAAGCCCAGGATTATTTTCATTTCTGAAAAGCTTACTATTTATTGAATACATGGCTTGGTAAAGGCGAGGTAAAACTAACTCTAAAATCCCAAGGCGTTCGACCAGAGCATATAACAATAACTTTCCCAGCCAACTGCCCCCCCCCCATGTCCACGCAACTCATGTAAATATGTTCTCTTTGTTACGAGACCGTCCGCTATCTTCTTCACACTTGCTAGAATGTCCTTGAAAAGTTTCCATCCTGCTGACTTTCACCCAGCTTCCATAGAACTGGAAAGGTTTCATTTCTCTAAACAACCCATTTGAAAACAACACCTCCCTCCCACCCCCATTCTAATGGCAAGATGAAAATAGAGAGGTACGTAGCTGCCACATTTTTCACTCTTGATGGAACGGTTGTAGTAATTCCCAACGGTCACTAAACAAATGATTGAAAGCCGAGGACTGCCTGCATTTATCTGTTTAACTCCATCAGATTTCATAGCTGCTCATCACATCATGATGTCTCCGAGCAGCTAAGATAAAATCAAAACAGAAAACAACCAATAACGAACATCTCTCCTTCATTTCTTGGGTTTCTATCCTGCTGGTGATGCTACCAAGCTCCTCCCCTGGTCATCCTCTTTCGTTTTTTTTTTTTTCCTGATGTTTTCAGGCTGAGCAAATCCCTGTCGCTTTCGGAAGACTCAGAAATGGGTGACGGGCTGGAGGAGAAGCACCGAGGGCTTCTCCTGGATGAGGAAGAGGAGGGAGAGACCAGGAGTGGGAAGACGAAGACCAGGCATCGGAGTTGGGATGAGCAAGATCTCTTGATGAACTTCTCCAGCGAGGTGAGTTCTTCTACCTTGGAGACAATATGGTTGAGCCGGAACAAATAGTTAAGCACAAAATGGAAGGGGGAGTTGTTGTTGTTGTTGTTATTCAGTCACTAAGTCGTGTCAGACTCTTTGTGACCCCAGGCTAGGAGCCCTGTCCTCCACTGTCTCCTGGGGTTTGCCCAGTGACACTTATCTAACCATCACATCCTCTGCCGTCCCCTTCTTGGTTGGTCTTCCGTCTTTCCCAACATCAGGGCCTTCTCCAATGAGGAGAGGGGGGTAAGCAAGGTTTAACTTTTCCACTCCAGATTTAGGGCTGAGTTGATACAATCGCCATGGCTCTCATAATAATAATAATAATAATAAAGTTGGAAGGGACCTTGGAGGTCATCAAGTCCAACCCCCTGCTCAGGCAGGTAACCCTATACCATTTCGGACAAATGGCTGTCCAGTTTCTTCTTAAAAACTTCCAGTGTTGGAGCATTCACCGCTTCTGGAGGCAGGTTGTTCCACTGGTTAATTGTTCTAACTGTCAGGAAGTTTCTCCTTAGTTCTAGGTTGCTTCTCTCCTTGATTAGTTTCCATCCATTGCTTCTTGTCCTGCCTTCAGGCGCCTTGGAGAATAGCTTGACTCCCTCTTCTTTGGGGCAGCTCCTGAGATACTGGAAGGCTGCTATCATGTCCCCCCTCGTCCTTCTCTTCATTAAACTAGACATACCCAATTCCATCAACCTTTCCTTATATGTTTTAACCTCCAGTCATCTTCACTTGAGCAACCTTAAATCAGCTGTTGAAACCATTCAATTGTTTAACCACTCAATCATGTCCAACTCTTGGCGACTTTATAAGCAAGTGCTCTCCCATGCTACCCAGCTTCCTTCAGTTGTTGAATGTTCAGCTTTGTATCAGTTTTGAGGGTATCAAGCCAACATGTTGCTCGCCCCTTCTTCTTGTTCCACTAACTACTCCTAGCCTCATTGACTCCTCCAAGGAACTTGCATGTGTGACATGGCCAGAGTAAATCCGTTGTAGAAGCTTGTGATTTTGGCTTCTGCCGATGTTTCTGGTTTTATGTATTGAAATAAACTGGATGTAAATCCATCGGAGCTATCATAGAACATTCCCCTTCCTCAATTTGAGGACTTCTGGATGGGTTGCCATCCCCAAATTCCAGCCCTGGAGATGAAGCCATTGGAGAAGGCGTCAGAACCTAGCTCAAGAGTTCTTGGAAACATCTAGTGGATTCCACCTCAAAATGCACAGAGATTTCTGGATGAAGGAAGTCATTCCTTGCGTGGCTTTCCCCGGATCCCTTGCTTTCCTCGATTTCTGCTCATTCTCCCTCTCTCTTTTCTTTTTGCAGCTCAAGATTAAGAAGAAGAAAGTGGCCTGTGATCAGGAAGAACTGGTCAGCAAGCTCGACAAAGCCCTGTCCCTCACCAGGCGCAGGAAGCTGAAGTCTCCGTTCAAGTTCGTGGACGGGTCCAGAGGGAGGCAGAAAAATGGCGGCTATTACAACAACCGATACTTGTCCCCCCACGGTGCCTTGTTTGGCAAGGATGCCCAAAACAACTTGGCTAAAAGCCTCAGCTTCTCCTTGAAAGCCTCTAAAGAAGGTAAAAACAAAATGGCGGTCAAAATGAAGAAGTTGGAGGTGGGGCTCAAAATGAAAGGCCGCCATCTGAAGCTTTCCAACTCACCAGCGATATCTGAAGTGAGCAGTTACTCCTACAGTAAGTAACTTTTCTTTTCCTAGTTTCTTCTCCTCCTCACCGTTCTTAGTGGGCTGTATTGAACAGAATAACAAAGTTGGAAGGGACCTTGGAAGCCTTCTAGTCCAGCCTCCTGCTCAAGCTTGTAAATGGTTGTCCAATCTCTTCTTGATGGAGCAATTACAACTTCTGGAGGCAGGTTGTTCCACTGGTTAATTGTTCTCACTGTCAGGAAGTTTCTCCTTAGTTCCAGGTTGCTTCTCTCCTTGATTAATTTCCATCCATTGCTTCTTGTCCTGCCTTCAGGTGCTTTGGAGAATAGCTTGACTCCCTCTTCTTTGGGGCAGCCCCTCAAATACTGGAAGACTGCTATTGTGACCCTCCTGCTCCTTCTTTTCATTTGCTGTCAAGGCTTCATCTTGCCTTCCCTTAGTTGATGATTTTCAAGGAACTTGGGACTACAATTCCCAAAGTTCCTTGAGCAGGTTCTCCAGGAGATATTGGCCTTCTTGGATCTCTGGTGGATCCAGTTGGCGTTTAGCCAAAGTGGAAATCATTTGAAGGACACCAGCTTTGAGAAAGCTACCTCACTAAACATCTCTTTGACTTTTCTATGGAAATAAAAGGGAAGTCATTTTGGACTGGGCCTTGCGTTTGTATATCATGGCCAACGTGACAATCGATCCACCTTAATATTCTAATTATTAAGACCTAATTGAGAGGGAAGCCTTATTTCACATCAGTGTCAGTGTTCCTCCCAACTGGCTCATCAGTAAGTGAGAGATGATAAATATTGAGTGGTTTCATTAAAATTGCCCAAGCAGTGCAAGACAACCGGTGGAATATAAAACTGCTATATTGCCCTAGTAGCCAAGGAAGCCCACGTTAAACCAGGTTTAAACTAAGGATCCTTTTGGACTGAATAGACAGTTATTCTCCCTTTCTTGAGTGGAATTTAGTCTGATTAAGAGGAGGAAACGAACATTTTCCTGTTATTTTTCTTGGATATACCAAAGACTGATTTAGATTATTATTATTATTAGTTTAATATTTTACTAATAAAGATCCTGGTTACAGGATTTCCAGGCCTTTCCCTTCATTTGCATCCTGATCCTTCAAATTCAGAGATGCCTCTTCTAGGGTCCTTTTCTCGGACCCTCCTGAATGGTTACTTTTAATGTGACAGAATGGAAAAAATGATTAAAACACCTGGGAAATAATCATCATAATTGCATTGACTGCATTGAACATGGATGTAATTTTAACGGAGTCAGTTTAATTCTTGGTCTGGTCTGTCTTTTAGAGCAGGATTGACAGGTCCCTCAAAAGATTTACGGGTGGCCCTTGACCCGAAAACTTTGAATAATGGACAGCCAGGCTTTGAATTGGAGGTGAATAATGGACAACTAGGTTTGAACTGGAGGTGTTTGGGTGTTGAACATAGGGTCGCAGTGTGCCAAGCCAGCATGTTCTTAACCCTCTTCCATATTCTTAAGTCTGTGGTCTACAGACCTAAAAATGCAGTGCTTAAAATTGTCCCAAAGGCAACTGGGTTTTGTTTCTCCTTGAAGACGTTTCGTTTCTCATCTAAGAAGCTTCTTCGGTTCTGATGGAATGGTGGAGGATGGAAGGATGTATATTCCTTGCAGTTATTTGGTCGTTCAGCCACCGTTCACTCCATCCTCCACCGCTCTTGGCTGAGAAGTGAAACATCTTCAAGGAAAAACAAAGCCCAGTTGCCTTTTGGGGAAAAAAAAGCATTTTTTGGACAGCCATGACCTGGAATCTCCATAGACAGTGCTTAAAGTTGGCAGTCGTGTCTGGTGTTTCTTTTTTTAAAAAATAATAATAATAATAAACTACCTGAGCAGGGGTTTGGACTAGATGACCTCCAAGGTCCCTTCCAACTTTATTATTATTATTACCTTGACCCCAGATACAGATTCTGAGGAAGAGGAGGAATCCCTGAAGGATGAGTGGTCTTCTCATTCCCCAACCAGTGCCAGGATGAGACCCTCCAGCCTCTATAGTGTCATGGCCCCCAAATGCAGCAGGATCGCTGACATCTTCAAAGGCGGCAAGAAGAGCATCGCCTCAGCAAGGACTCTCAAATCTAAAATGGCTGCCAATAAAAAGCGGGAATTTTGTTTACTGTCCAGGGAGGCCAAAGCTGGATCGTCATACAGTGATTCTTCGGAGGACTCGTTCGATCAAGGTTACTAGCTTATAACCCAACCCCAAATGTCTAGGTTTGAGTGAATGGGAAGGAGGAGGAGGAGGATGGGGTGGGTGGCCATTTGAAGTGGCTCTGTGGATGGCCAACTTGTTGATGCCATGGAAGATTTTTTGGGGGGGGGGTAGCTTATGATTGATCACTAGTCTTACCTACGCCAACAAATCTGCTTGTGTCACAATTGTTTTGTTCCTGATCAGCTCTTGCAAGAGCATCCTAGTCCCTTTTCCACACACACGTATACTTTTTCTCTCTCTCTATTTTTTTTTTTAAAAAGGAGAATATACATCATTCCTTGTTGCCATCGCTGTTGTTATATGTGGCTTATTTTATTTTTTTTCCTTTCCAAATTTACTTTTGGCATGTGTTAGAGGGCATGGGAGAGGAACTGTGTAAATTAGAATATCTGTTGTGTGGGTGTGCCTCCCCCCCCCTTTCCCCAAACCCTGAGATGTTTGTACTACAAATTTGGTACCAAGCTTTTTATTAAAATTATCCAGTTTGTTTTTAACTAAAACCGTCTGCCTTGTCTCTCTCTTGCTGTGTCTCTTTAGGTAGCTTGATGCTTCACTCCATCTTGCTGTCTCACCTCATTCCCAAAGATTTAAGGGAAAACCAAACCAAACAAACAAACAAAAAAGGAATTAACAAAATTGTGATGTGTTTCCTATTATTCAAATATCCCTGGCTTCAATTCTCTACTTTGCAGGAGGAAACAGACAAAGCTGTCAGCTGATCTCGTCTTTCCTTTAAACCGAGTGCAGCTTCTTAGGTTGTAGTGTAAATTATTCTAGAGTGGGCTGGACTGTTTTGTCCTCTTGTGTACATACTGTTGCATTTTCATTTTTCATTATTTTTTTTAACAAAGGGCTTTTTATTTTGCCGAAGACACACGCACACACACAAACCTCATTACGTTTCGAAACCTTAATGCAGGGGTCTTCAAACCTGGCAGCTTTAAGACTTGTGGACTTCCAACTCCCAGAATTGGAGTTGAAATCCACAAGTCTTAAAGTTGCCAAGTTTGAAGACCCCTGCCTTAATGGCTTTAGTTCCATCAGTGAAATGATGGGTCATCTCTCCTCTCAATTCATTCAACTTGAAAAGAAATGAATGGCAATTTTCGACAACCAGCTTATGAAGAGCAAAAAGCAATGATTAAACAGGATCTAATATACAGAGGGGAAGATGCAATTGTTTCCTTTTTTTTCTTTTCCTTTTTCTTTTTGCTAGATCTGCTCTTCAGATTTGGGAAAGTCAAGAAAGAAGGCCAAGTCCCAAGAATGGTCCCAATGGACCACATCTCTCCATCCACCTACCCAACCTCTTTTTAACCACTTTGGTCGTAATAGAAAAGGTTAAATAAGGAGCCCCTTAGGGTTAAGACAGGCTGAGATTGTGTTCTTCTATCTGTAGGCTAACGAAGAGATGGGTTCCTATCAGCTAAGTAGCCTATCCTCGTTGTGGTCAAAGCTTGCCTTTCCTTATAGCCTCTTTTTGCTCCCTTTTTGCTTTCCTAAAGGTGTGCACTTCGGTTGGTTACGGTAGATGGAAGCATGTAGTAGTAGCAATTAATATTTCCCCCTAAAATTGAATGATCTCCACCCTCAACAACGGCTTGATAGACCTAGCCTGCCATTTTCTTGGCCGCTGTGTGTTTACTGTTTTGCCATTGCATTCTTCAAGAATGGGTGTTTTTTTTTGACATTATCCTTATTTTTACTACTAATTTTGCCATTTTAAGAACTTTGAAAAGATCCTTATTGAGGGGCAGGGGGTTGCTCTGTTCTGGTTTGGAAGCCAAAACTCTCTTCACTTTGAGGAGACCAACAATTATAGGATCTCCTGAACTTTTGTTAACCCTTCCAGTCAGTTACTCTTTGTCTAAATGGATAAGTAGCCCTGGAGAACTTCTCAAATGGAAGAAACAAATAAATAAAACTAAATAAACTCGAGAAGCATTTTCTTAAAGAGAGGGGTGGAGGGAGAGAAAAGGTAGACCTCAACGAAAGCCTTCTTAGCTTATTGATTGATTTGAATTTATTGGCCACCCAACTCCTCATTAGCTCCCCTTAAAGGCTGGAATACAATGTAGGCTTAGCTGCATATGAGCCCCATTGAATTCTATGGGATTGGTTTCTAACTAAATGGGACATCTGCACTCTAGGGTGCTGTCATTTTGACTCTTGAATCCCAAAGATTGAGTGTATGTGGATGTATGTATAGACACACACACACACACACACAAACGCACACAGCTGGAATGCTATTTTTGCCTTTTTTTTCACCCCATTTGGATAACACATCCCTTTTTTGGACATCTTCAAATTTTGTTTCCTTTGAGCATCACCCCATTCCACCTTGCAATTGTGGGAGCCAATGGATAAATTTCCCAATCCAATGTGCCAAAGGTGTCTGGTCTGTGGGCGGGGGTGGAATAGGAGGGAGGGAGGGTGGGAGAAATTGAATCTTTTTGCAAAAAAAAAAAAAAAAAAAGTCTATGCAGAAATATATATGTATATATATACATGTTTTCTTTGGACGTTTGTTTTAAGGGATATTTGTTTAATAGCTTTGCTAATGCCTTTCCCTGATTTTACTAAAACCATTAATAACCTCAGCTTTTCAAGCTTGCTTTCGCTCTCCTTGCAGCTGCTTGACCCAACCCTTCACCCTGGTCCCTTCTCATGATGCTTTGAGTGTCTCTGTCGCTCTCTTACATTTGCTCTCCCGCCTCCACGGCTCAGCGAAAAATCTCTGAGCCTTATCATGTAGGTAGGCAAAATTAGCTTTCTCTTTCTCTCCTCTGTAAAAAAAAGCTTGGCAATTTTGCACTCGTAAAAATGGTTCAGGACAAGGATGGAACTGGGGTGCCTGTTTCTCCTCCTTGCAAACACTGGAGTTTGACCTGGGTTTGAAGAATTGAAGGACAGAAGTGAGGGGGGGGGTGTCTTTGGAGAAGACATTTCGAGGAGTTTCAAAATGGTAGTGGGGACCAAGGATGGCCAGGCACATCATCAGTAGACTGGATAAAGAGTGGTCCATTCATGGTCCCTTCTTCTTCATCATCTTTGCAATCTAAATTGGGGGAATTCTGAGAGGGAAGAAGTTTGGGTTGTGTAGACCCCTTGTTCCTCCCATTCTAATTTTGAAACCACTCATGGTCCCTTCTTCTTCATCATCTTTGCAATCTAAATTGGGGGAATTCTGAGAGGGGAGAAGTTTGGGTTGTGTAGACCCCTTGTTCCTCCCATTCTAATTTTGAAACTCCTGAACAGGAAAGGCCTTTGGCTCCTGACTCCAGAAGGGTGTTTGCTGTTCCTGCTACCTGCATGGCAGATGTTTACATCTCAAGCTAAAATTTCCGTGTTCCTGTTCTTGAGAGAGGTAGCATTTTATAAGTCTTTCTCCAGCCAGACTGAGCTTGGTTAACCTGGTTAGAGAAGAAAACCTCCTTTTCTGGGATTGCACAAGAGAGGGAACCAGGCCAGGAGTGTAAGATGGGGATTTGGACAACAGGCTTCGCCACTGAGAACAATCCAACGTCCGGGAACCAGAATTGGTAGTAAGCCAGTTTAGCAATGCTAGATCTCAACTGGGTCTGCATGGAAGATCCCTTCCAGCCCTTGGATTCTATGATTCTATGATTGTGTCATTTCACCCTTGAAATTTAAGTAGAATAATATTCCAGAAAAAGAGGTTTTTTTCCCCATGCAACTAGCTTGATAAGTACATTGATCATGCCGGGGTCAAATAACTTTGCTAGGACACCAAGATATTTTCTGTAGCACCTGTTTTGAAATTGAAGCTGACTTCCTGGCCTCTCTTGTCAAATATGTGATTGAGATGGGAAGAATATGTAATATTTTTGCAAAATATGTTTCCTAATACTTATACACCTTATTGGATCAATCTCTTGGTTTTTAATTTTTTGTGATTCACCCCCCCCCCCTTTTGTTTTGTGATGGGTTGGTGCTGGTGATGTAGGAAGCTTTCTGGTGGCAGAAGTGTTTCATTTATTCATATATTTAAATTTTAAATTTATTAAAATTATTATGGCTGCCCACTCTGACAGCTGACATTTCTCCTGCAAAAAGAAACCGTATTTAAGTTAATTGCATTTTTTCCCCCAAATAGCCATTCTTAGAAGCAGGAACTGGGCAGGTGATTGTTAAAGTAAAATTATTTTCTTAAAAGCAGGCTGTTGTTTTTAAGGTTTTTCTTTCAAAAGCATCACCAAAGGCCCCATTTTCAATCCAATGGGAGCTTTTGAAACTAGGAAATAACTTTCTTGCAAGATTCCAAGAGACAAATCTTATTTTTTTTATTGAAAAAAAAAGGTTCATAGGGCACCAACCGTTTTTCCCCAGTTCTGTAGCCGTATTAAAAAAAAAAAATTGATGATGCAGCTTCACAAGAGAAGTACAAGTGATAAGGAATTATTTTAAATCAAGATTTCCTAATTCTAGTAAAAAGTTTGAGTCATTCCTTGTGAGCTGAACATGAGGGTTGAAAAGAAAGGAAGAAACCACATTTCCTCTTCATGTCAGTTCATTGGACATGCTATGCTACTAGTCCATAGGAAGGAAAAACGTAGCATCATAAGCCTTAATTTTTTAAAAAATGGCTCTGTTCTTAAAGATAAGACTATGGAAATGAATTTGGGCAATAATCAAATTCAGATCTACACTTTTTTTAATGGATCACATTATTTTCTGACAAAACACGCACTCCCTATTTTTTTTTCCTTTTGCAATTCTTTTTTTTTTTTTTTCCTGGCCATTTGCAAACTTGTCCCCACTTGCAAAGTTCTCTAGAACTGATTCGAGAAGAGATGCATCCTCCAGAATATTTGACGATCATTACAAAGGTGTAACCATCAGGCTTAAGCAGCAGGAATCAAGTAAACCCTCTTTTGGAGTCAGCAGTGTGAAAATGCACTTGAGAAAAAGCCATGAAAATGTCTTTGTGTTTTTTTTTGTTTTTGTTTTTTGCAAAGGTCTGTCCAAATCTGCAATAAAGTTGAAAGTGGGAATTTGGACAGGCCAAGGTGAACCAGATGTGGAGGGTCAACAGCTGTCTCAAATCTGCCTGCCTTTAAGCTTTCTAGGTTTGTTTGCAACATGATGATAACTTTGTGGCGTTTGGTCTAATGTATAATATCCGTGTTAAATATATATATATATACGCGTATATATTTAACGATGCCGAATTAATCTTCAATGTGCTTTTTTTGCTACCTGCTATTTCTCCTCTCATTCCTGAGCCATTCCCAGTCATCTTGTTGCCTTTTGTAGTAATTTAACCAATGTCTGTCTGCTGTTTAACTCATTATTTTTTTTTACTGCTGAGTTTTGAGGCCTGAATTGAAAGTAACGCAAGAAAATCTGATCTTCTGTGCCAAACTGCGGCAATTTATTCCATCCACGGCTGTAACAGATTGCATGCCAAACTGCCTTGCTGGAATCTTGATCCATATCCAAGTTTTCAATCCTTTAAACCAATAGGTTACTAGTCCTCAATGGTTCGAGGGCGAGAAATCAGAGGGAAATTTTGGCAGTCAATCTCTCTTCCGCTGAAAAACCAAAAAATGGCTTGTGCGAACGATGCAACTCAAATCAGGAAAAAGGCATCGCTAATTTTGTTTTTTTCTTGGATATGTTCCCCTCCAACAGGAAAAAAGGATTTAAAAAAAAACAAAAAAAAAACACCACAAAACGATTGCTGCACAAATCTTTAACGGCCAATTGTTGCGTTTGATTTATGAATGTCGTGATTTTGTTTTAATGCCCGTTCTTTAATCTCAAAACGCATTTGCAATTCTGTAGCTTAGCAAAAGGTGTCCTAGAGAGAGAGAGAGAGAAGGAAGATGAAATGGACTCAAATGCATTTGTGGAAATGTTAGTTGTGTATTTTTATTTTTTTTTGAAAAAAAATGTAATAAATGTCATGCTGCAGATGCAAAGGGGTGGAGAAGCCCAGAAGAGACCTAGCAGATCAATTTCATTGGGTTGCCTAAAGCTGATGTATATTCTGCTAGTAGTAGTAAAAATTTCTCTAGCTCAGAATAGCTCATTTCTGTTACTAAGAGAAGAACGTTATTTGTAGTTCAGGACTGAACTGTGAGGTCCTTAATGCTCTTCTAGTTTGGTGGTTTTCTTGCAGACATTTCATTACTCAGCTGAGTACCAGTTTAGTAAACAACAGCCTAATCAAGTAACCATCCAGGACTCCCTTGCTAGGGTGAGCAACCTCCCTTCCCTTCTAGCATTGATGATGTTACCTAGTTGGGTCATAAAACATCTGCAAGAAAACAACCCAGCTCAGAGAGCACCAAGGACCCCATAGTCCTCCTCCTCCTCCTCCTCCTCCTCCTCCTCCTCCTCCACAAAATCCACTCCCTTCTAGCATTGATGATGTTACCTAGTTGGGTCATAAAATGTCTACAAGAAAACACCCAAGCTCAGGGAGCACCAAGGACCCCACCGTTTTTTCTTCTCCTCCTCTCCGCGAACCCCACTCCCTTCTAGCACAGATGACATTACCTAGTTTGGTAGTGAAACGTCTGCAAGAAAAACACTAAACTCAGAGAGCACCAAGGACTCCTCATTTCAGCTATTGGTTAGGATAACAATAACTAACAGTCTCTGCTAATACTAGAGATCATTTCCCTTCTTGATCGCCCAACTGGAAAGCTGTTTTATATGGTCTTAATATTTTTTTTTTTTGCTACCTTTAATTGTCCTTTAATGGACAATGTTTTCCATAGTCCCAGTTAGGTCTGAGTTTATTTCAATCACCACGCTATGCAATTTCACTTTCCTGTTAGATTCTGGCTAATGTTTAAGCCGTTATTCATAAATGTCCATCCTTCCTTGATTAGTTTGGTTCAGAATCAACCATATTTTGAAGTTGGTTCAGTAGTTCTGAGGCTGGTCCCAGTCGTTGCTCCTAAGTTAAAAGAGGAAGTGTTGTTACTGTAATGAAAGATTGCCTGGGTCTTTGTTTTGTGTGTGTGTGTGTGGTTGTTGTTGGCCTGTCCAAAGAGAGGAGGAAAAAGTTCCCAAGAGTTCATGTTGGCTACTGACTTGGGGATTATGGGACTTGAAATCCAGAACCTCAAAGAGGTCCCAGTTTGGAGAACATGATTCTAGATCATCTCTGGCTTTAAAAAGGGAATCTTCTGTGCTATTCATGGAAAGCCATTCTTCTCCGTTGGGAAACAAAATTCTTATCTACATTTTAAAAGCTGAGTTTTGTATCAATTGGCATTTTTTCCCCTAATTTTTTCCCCCTCCCTGCTCCTTGTAGTCAGTAGCAGCAATTTGGTGGGTAGGCACAAAGTTCTATTTAATGGACACTCTCTAGGGACTTCTTTGGAACTTGGGAGATTTCCTTAGGTCCAAAGAATTTCAGGTCTCTTTTTGCAACGGTTAAGAAGTAGCCCCGATGTCATGTTCTTCTAATAACAAAGCAGACGTTCCCTCAGAAGAAGAACATCTCAATGTAATCGCCGTTCTGCATTTGTATGGAATGCCAGAAGGTTACACTTCTGTGCCTAAACATGCTTTTGTAGACTTGAGAACTTAAGATAGCCTTAGCGTAGCAAGATGGAAAGGTGTTACCTTTCTATCATCCATGAGTTTTGAGCTCCCGACAGATAAACAGCGTTTTTCTTTCTGCAATGGATCTCTGGGCAGGAAACCTGGAGGGGGGGGGTCTTCTTCATTCCGATTGTGGGATTGAAGACCTCTCCTTTTTCTGGGAATCTTCTCGTGGCAAGACTTGGAGTGTGGAGAACAAAAATTTCTAGGCCTTTTCTAGCCTAGATCTTGAGATCCATCAGGATGAACGGTGGATTTGAAATCCGGTTGCAGCTTTATGAGAGTTTTTCATCTTGTCACCTTCAGATTCTAGCTCAGAAGAAGAGGAGGAGGAGGAGGAGGAGGAAGACGATGATGATGATGATGACGATGAAGAAGAAATGGAAGGCTATGGGACAGCGGTCAACGAGAGGCTTTCACCATCCGCTTTGGATGAAAGTGGCTTGGGGCTCCTGGCCAGGTTTGCAGCCAGCGCCATCCCAAGCCCCATCATTGTGCCTTCCGTGTCCATCGTCCAACTGGAAGCCAAACAGAAAGCAAAGAAGAAGGAAGAAAGACAAAGCCTGATGGGTACGTTGGCCACTGTGCCATGGGGGTGGTGGTGACTAGATTGGCCTCGGGTTAGTTGGGGATGGCAATGCTGGTGGCCTCCATGCCTCAATTAGATTTCCAGTAGTCAAAGGTTGAAGAAATGGGAGTTGGAGCAAATGGGACACCATTCAAATGGGGTACCCTACTTCGGGGCAAGACGAATCAAGCCCAGACCAAGATCAAAAGATGGATGTCCACCTCCATGCATTGGTATTAGAGGACCATGGATTTTTCCACCCAGTGATGTCAATCCCAGCTTTCATAGTCCTTTGTAGCCTTTCCGTAAACCACTAGCATCCTAAACCCTTCAGTACCCACATTTTGAGTTCATCTCCCATCCAAACACTCCACCAGACTAAACCTGTTTAGCATCTGAGATCCGTCTAAGTAAGGAGTCTTCAGAACGGGACCCTCTGGAGAGAATTACAGGAAGGAGGTTATTTTCTCTGTTAATCGGGATGAAAAAAAAAATCCAACTGTGGTTGAAATACCTTCATTGCCTCAAATTAAATCACAAGAGTTTCAATCAACTCCATTAATTAATGTAGATTGCATATCTCAACAAGGGAGAGACCCAAGCAACTCACTCCTGAGAATATCTGCCCCCCCCTTACCCATTTTATCCCTCCCCTCCCGGGGTCTCGCTGATGTGAATAATTAAAATGTCACTTTTTAGTCCCTGTGTGCTTCTCCAATAGCCAAAACTGCCTCAAAGGCAGCATCCTTTCAAGTTAAATAAATTTGTTCTAAATCACCACAGAACTACTTAATGCAAGATAACTGTATCTTAGGCCTCTTCCTTCCTTCCTTCCTTCCTTCCTTCCTTCCTTCCTTCCTTCCTTCCTTCCTTCCTTCCTTCCTTCTCTCCCTCCCTAATTTTTCCTTCCTTCCTTCCTTCCTTCCTTCCTTCCTTCCTTCCTTCCTTCCTTCCTTCCTTCCTTCCTTCCTTCCTATTCCTTCCTTCCTCCCTCCCTCCCTATTTTTCCTTCCTTCCTTCCTTCCTTCCTTCCTTCCTTCCTTCCTTCCTTCTTCCTCCTTCCTGCCTTCCTTCTCTCCCCATCCCATCTTCTGTCCCTTCCTTCCTTCCTTCTCCCCATCCCATCTCTCTCCTTCCTTCCTTCCTTCCTTCCTTCTTCATTCCTTCCTTCCTTCCTTCCTTCCTTCCTTCCTTCCTTCCTTCCTTCCTTCCTTCCTTCCTTCCTTCCTTCCTTCCTTCCTTCCCTCCTCCCCCTCCTCTCTCTTTTTCTTTTTCTATAATGAGTTGTCCCATTCTGTCTAAAGGTTGTATTTAGAAACCCCTTTATTCATATATATATTAATGATCCTGGAATTTCTAGCTGGTTTTGGAAAGGAAGGGGCTGTTTTCCACGGGGAAGACGGATGACTCGATGGCAGCAGCCCTTTCCCCAGATCAGTCCTTTGAAAAGAGAGCAATCTCTCTCTCCCATCCTTCCCTCTCCTGGCTCCCTCCCAGAATTCCCCAAAGCCGCATGGAAGTTGTAGTCCGGACACCTTTGGAAAGGAAATAAAACGGGCGCTTTGGAAGAGAAGGGAAAAGCCGGGGTGATAAGCAGGGGGGTTTCCAACAGGTTCAACTGTGGATAGAGAGTGTTTCAGCAATCAGAAGGGGATTTCCGGGTGGCTGGGGGAAACTGAGGCACCGCCAAGCCTTCTGAAAAGAGGTGGGAAAAACTTTAGCTCTCGCGTCCGATTCTTACAAGTTGTGCTCTTCATAGCGAATTCTAAAGCGTTTTGAAATTGCCATCGCCAGCCTAAATCCAAATCCATATTTTTTGGGGGGGATTTTGAAGCACGGAAGCCAGTAGCTTGAGTCTTCCCAACTTCAGCCTGGGAAATAATTTTCACGGGGTGATTCTTCTGGCTGATCGATCCTTTTTGTCCCACCTTTAGGGACCGAGTTTGAATACACGGACTCTGAAAGCGACGTGAAGATCCGGAAGAAATCTCCAGCGGGTTTGCTCCATGGGAAGAAAGGGTCCCTAGAGCCAGGTCCATCTGCAGGCCCCATGGAGACCTCCTCGGGCGACACGTTGGACAAGACCAAGATGGTGGCTGAGAAGAGCCGGAAGCTGAAGAAGTTCAGGTCACCCAAAGAGCTGAGTTTTGAGTTTGGGCTGGAGGTCAACGATGACGATGCCTGGAATCGGCGACGGAGCGAGCGGATCTTCCTTCACGACGCTACCACCTCAGCTGGCTTGGCCTCCTCCGCCCCCGTGAGCTCCATTCCGGTTTCCAAAAGTGGACGCTGCCTGAAGGGGACCCTGTTGAGCCCCAAGAAGGAAGGGAACAAGGGGAAGGAGAGGAAAGAGCTGAGCAAGGTAGGAACCTGGGGAGGGGTGAGAGAAAGGTTGGTAGGAGGAGTGAATTTCTGGCCATTGGGACTTCTGTTCTTTTACCTAGAAAAAGAGAGGGGGCCACATGGAAAGCATTTAAAAATAATAATAATAATAATAACAATGCAGGAAAAATTAAAAGAACATTTTTTCCAGGAAAAAACAAGTTAGAGACAGATGGTCATGGAGCAAAAATTCTTTTTCTTTCTTTCTTTCTTTCTTTCTTTCTTTCTTTCTTTCTTTCTTTCTTTCTTTCTTTCTTTCTTTCTTTCTTTCTTTCTTTCTTTCTTTTTTCCTTCCCTCTTTCTTTTTCTTTCTTTCTTTTTTGCCTTCCTTCCTTTCCTTCCTTCCTTCCTTCCTTCCTTCCTTCCTTTCTTTCTTTCTTTCTTTCTTTCTTTCTTTCTTTCTTTCTTTCTTTCTTTCTTTCTTCTTTCTTTCTTTCTTTCTTTCTTCCTTCCTTCCTTCCTTCCTTCCTTCCTTCCTTCCTTCCTCTTTCTTTCTTTCTTTCTTTCTTTCTTTCTTTCTTTCTTTCTTTCTTTCTTTCTTTCTTTCTTTCTTTCTTTCTTTCTCTTTCTTTCTTTCTTTTTCTCTTTCTTTCTTTCTTTCTCTTTCTTTCTTTCTTTCTCTTTCTTTCTTTCTTTCTTTCTTTCTTTCTCTTTCTTTTTTCCTTCCTTCCTTCCTTCCTTCCTTCCTTCCTTCCTTCCTTCCTTCCTTCCTTCCTTCCTTCCTCTTTCTCCCTCCCTCCCTCCCCCCCTCTTTTCTTTCTCTCTACAAGCCAACAGTCTCTTACCATCTCTGTATCTTTTCCCTTTTGCCTTGTCTTGCAGAAGAAGAAAAACAAGGAGGGGGCCGTCTGCTCTTCCGCTGGTTCGTCCTCTTCTTCTTCTTCCTCCTCCTCCTCCTCCTCCTCTTTGCTTTCTCCTCTGGGCATCACCAGCTCCCTGCCGGACCTCCGTGCCAGCTTGGCCAGCTCTTTGACCTGCAGCAAGAAGAACAAGGGCAAAGCGAAGACTAAAGAGGCGAAGAAGGAGGTGAGAATCAAAGCCAGGAAGAAAAGGGGCATCGCCCCATTTCTGCCCTCAACCTCTTGTCCCTAATGAAGCGGGATCTTCACCCTAGATCTGAACTCCATGCAGATATGGATGGAACCACTAGGCCACACGATCCCTCTAGCCTTGCTAGGCAGAATGAAGGTTTGCTAAGAGGGCAGTTAACCATTTCAGGTGTAACTTGGGCCTGAATTATATAGCATCGTACCTGTTTCTCCCCTGTTTTGCACACTTTGTTCGGATTTGATTGCGGTAATAATAATAATAATAAA